>JAVQKC010057044.1:0-60753 GCA_036025475.1 Philypnodon macrostomus
TAAAGTCTCACACACCACTTCTCAAGTCTCACACACCACTTCTCAAGTCTCACACTGCTTCTCAAATCTCACACACCACTTCTCAAATCTCACACACCACTTCTCAAATCTCACACACCACTTCTAAAGTCTCACACACCACTTCTCAAGTCTCACACACCACTTCTAAAGTCTCACACACCACTTCTAAAATCTCACACACCACTTCTCAAGTCTCACACTGCTTCTCAAATCTCACACACCACTTCTCAAATCTCACACACCACTTCTAAAATCTCACATACTACTTCTCAAATCTCACACACTGCTTCTTAAGTCTCACACACCACTTCTAAAGTCTCACACACCGCTTCTCAAATCTCACACACCGCTTCTCAAATCTCACACACCGCTTTTAAAGTCTCACACAACGCTTCTAAAGTCCCACACACCACTACCCATGTCTCACACACCAGGCATCAGACTCAATGTGCTTAATTTTTTCCCACACGGCACCTCATACATACCTCATACTAGAGGAGTCATGAGTGAGGTGTGAAAGAGGAGAGCACGAACACGCACAGCATCGCCATGGCATTAATAATCAAGTCACTTCGCACAAGATATGTACAAGATTTTATAGCTCATATATTATTTTATTATCATATTAACGCTGAAAACACCATAAACTGCAGGGAAATGATTACAAAGGCTCCCTGGATGCTGATGTACATATGTTGCAATACAAATATACTTACTTAGCAATATTTTATTTAGGTATGAGGGTGAAAGAACATGTAGTGATCCTGTTAATTATATAGCCTACCCTTTTAATGACCCATGTAACTGTTATGCCAGGGCACGCTCTGTGCCTGGGCTGCTAAACATTTATGTCTCTGCAGGCAGCCACCAACCAACCCCACCCAGATCACTCCTCCATCACGAGCAGGGCTGCAGCAGTGTTATACAATGCCATGCTGCTGTAGTAATATCTTTAGAAACCACACCCACCATGCACCATATCACACTTTGATCCATTTAAATGACTTCAAGGGGCACAGAAAGCACTGGTACGCTCTTAATATTAAACATACATATTTTTCTGCATACTACAACTACAATATGCACTGAATAAACTCAACAACAGTGGCTATCTTTGAAAGCTGTGTAGTTATTTGGGCATCACTAGAAATCCCTGACAGAACATTTAGCCAAAATGCTACTTTTACTAAATGTACTGTAATTGTAATATTGTCATGTAAATATGTAACTTTACTGTTGTTCTTTTAGGGTGACTTTTAATATCTGTCTAGGGACTGCAGATGAAAAATAGCCTTCTGGCTAACTCTAGCATATTGACAGAAATGTTCATTAATATGCATTGTCCCTTTATGAAATAAAACTAGAAGATAAACTATTAAGTTATGATGCCTTCTGACAGAGCCCTCCAAATGAAAATGCATGTTGGGCTGCCCCTAAACACGCCGAGTCAGCCGTTTGTGTGTGCATCGCTTGGAGTGAGTTCACGGGCTGAAGGTGTGTCTGCTTCTATTGGTAAAAAATCAAGGCTCAGCAGAATGCAAAGAAAACTGAATCCTGCTGCTGAGACATGTGCAGCCCTTGTCCTACCAGCACCTTTTTACTATCAAAAACATGTTAAAACCTTATATTGTCTACAGGTCACAAAATAGAAATGCTACTTAATATAAGAGAGAATATAGACAATACAAAAAGTAACTAAACTCATTTTGGAATTCTGTTTGAAAAGAATCCTGTTTATTAGGTCAAAGTGCCACCACCTGGTAGAACATGGTACAACATGAACACAGGCAAAAGGAGGGATAAACCTCATTGTAGCGACCGCTTAGTCCTGAGTATTGTGTTAACAGAAAAGCCTTCCTAAATGTACTTAATGTACAGACGGAAAAAAGTTTTGTGAGGAGAAACAGCACGCACATTTTGATTTATAGTGACAATAGTTTTAGGTCAGACTAAAAACAAATAAATCAGGCATGTTTGTTAGGTACTAATTACTATTGTTTACGATACTATAAATGAGATAATTGTTTTGCATGAGAATGGGCCGGACCCTGAATTAAAGCTGCAGTAGTAAAGACCAATCAGCGACGCGGATCTTGAACAGTAGTCGTTCCTCTTTGTTCTTTCGCACATGCGCATTTCATTTCTAAAATGGCGGCCGTGCAAGGTGGTCTTGTGGATTCAGAAGAAGAAAAGGACATAAAAAGGGATCCATCTAGCGATGTTTGTGGAAATAACAACAATGCAAACGACGCAAAACCCGTCTCAACTTCGCCTGGGGCTGGTGCTTCGACTGGAGGCCCCAAAACCTCCACGGGGACTACGGACCAGGACCAGCAAACCCTGCTCGCAGTTTTGCAGTTCCTCCGAAAGAACAACTTGAGCGAGTCCGTGGAGATTTTGCGGCGTGAAGCGGGTTTACCCGAGGATTTACTGGACCTAAAGGGGCTTGACTCCTCTGGGACCGGGGCTGGTGGAGCTGGAGGCGGTGTGGAAGGAGGGGATGCGAGTGCTTTGCTCAGCCGCGTCACCGTCGCTGCGTCCGCTGCACAGGCGCCAACAAAAGGTTCGTCCAATACTACTGAAGCTGCTACTTCCTCTTAATGGTCGAAACAATCCTGTTACTAACATATTACTATTACTTATACTGTATTGCACACTGTAAGAAATCTGTCAAATTAGAATAGCTCACATGCAAAACGATATGGGCTACAAAGAATGTGCCTATTCTTCATTTGTGTATTTGTGTAGTTTGTCTTCACGGTAACTTTTTATTACTTTGGTGCATATGCATTTATTATGAGTTCTTTTGTATTCACTAAAAGTTTGACTTGTAAAATTCAGTATAACCTATCAATTACTATCAGTTTTAGATCAAATAATTTCAAATAATTCACTGTGACAAAAACATTGACTATTTTTTTTCTGAAAGTTGAAAAAGGGCATCTGGGCAAGGTTTTGATTGTTGAAAAGCAACAATCAAAACCTTGTCCAGATGCCCTTTTTTCAACTTTCAGAATGACCTCTACCTGGATGAATGACAAACCTTCACCGTCGATTGACTATTTTTTTCACAAATGTCACCCAAACGTCAAATCCCCCTAACTTTTTGTGACTATTATACGTTCTCTCACTGGATTCAGCTCAGTAGTTTTGTTTTTCTTCACTGTAGCCTCCAGTGACGATCAGCCCGATGTGAGTGTGGTCCTGTCTGCCTACAGCCAACAAGGAGATCCAGTGTTGTACAAGGTGTATTACAGTGACCTTAAAAAGTTTATTGAAACGGTTTTGGACTGTCACAGAGCAGAGCTGTCCCAGGTCTTCTACCCTCTGTTTGTGCACATGTATCTGGAACTGGTGTACAACAGTCATGAAAACGAGGCCAAGTTATTTTTTGACAAGTAAGTTCAATTCATATTTTTTAGATCACTTCACATAATAAAAATCAAACAGTTCCTGCAAAAAATCTGACTTCTTTTTTCAGGTTTAGTGGGGATCAAGAGTGCTATTACGGAGACGATCTAAGAATTTTGTCTAGCCTGACCAAAAGGGAGCATATGAGGGGCAATGAGACTCTACTGGACTTCCGCACGAGCAAGTTTGTCCTACGCATTTCCCGAGACTCGTACCAGCTTCTGAAGAGACACCTTCAAGAGCGGCAGAACAACCAAATCTGGAATATAATCCAGGAGCACCTTTACATTGATATTTTTGATGGCATGCCACGTAGCAAGAGTCAGATTGATGCTATGTCAGGGAGCTTGGCTGGAGAGGCCAAACGAGATGCCAACAAGTCAAAGGTTGCCTTTTACGCTCCTTAAAAACATACCGAATGTTGTCTGTTGACTCAAAATATATCTCTTTTTATTGCAATAGGTTTATTATGGATTACTGAAAGAGCCAGAAATTGAACTGCCTCTTGATGATGAAGATGAAGAGGCAGAAAATGAGGAGGGTAAACCCAAGAAAAAGAAACCCAAGAAGGACAGTCTGGGCTCCAAGAGCAAGAAGCAAGACCCTAACGCACCTTCACAAACGAGGTATAAACTGATTTGAATGTTTAAAAAAAAAAACTGTACTAAATAGTCTTTACCAAAAGTACTTAAAGATGCAGCTTACTGGCTCACTAATATACTTTGATGCCCTCTGCTGGCAGCATCCTCAAAATTTCTGATGATGACGGCTGACTAAAGAGCTGTTTGTTAATACAGATTTCACATACAGATTTTATATTCTTCCCATCATTTAGGATACCTCTGCCTGAGCTGAAGGATTCAGATAAACTAGACAAAATCATGTACATGAAAGAGGCCACTAAAAGGATCCGCCTCGGACCAGAAACACTTCCGTCTATTTGCTTCTATTCATTTCTAAATGCATACCAGGTAATACAATATATTTAACAATATGACCAAAACTAACTCATTCATGAGCATCAGTATTCATTTTCTATTCTTCCCATAGGGTCTGACTGCAGTGGACTTTACGGATGACTCTAGTTTGATTGCGGGTGGCTTTGCTGATTCTACAGTACGTGTTTGGAGTGTCACTCCAAAGAAGCTCCGCAAGGTCAAGTCTGCTGCAGGTACAGGGACTGTGCGATGTCTAATAAGTTAAGATTATCACAATGACACTGTAGACGTGTTAAAAATAACTTTTATTTTTTTCACAAAAGACCTGAATCTGATTGACAAGGAGTCTGATGATGTGCTGGAGAGGATTATGGACGAAAAAACAGCGAGTGAGTCAAAGATCCTCTATGGACACAGTGGCCCAGTGTATGGAATCAGCTTCAGCACAGACAGGTAAAACTGCACCCAAGCTTATCTAACATAACATTAGTAGTAACATTATACTGTTACATCTTTTGTGATTTAAAACTTCTGACACCCGTTGCCTAATATTTACAACTGTAATTCCTGATTTAGAAATTACCTCTTATCATGTTCTGAGGATGGGACGATCAGACTGTGGAGTCTACAAACATTCACATGTCTGGTTGGCTACAAAGGACACAACTACCCTGTGTGGGACACTCAGTTTTCTCCTCACGGGTATTACTTTATCTCTGGAGGACACGATAGAGTTGCTCGGCAAGTATTGTTGTGAAAAGTTAGTTAAAAATAGTCTGAAATAGTGACAGTGTGGTTTACTTTGTTTTATGTACAGCCTATGGGCAAC
This sequence comes from Philypnodon macrostomus, assembly GCA_036025475.1. NCBI lineage: Eukaryota > Metazoa > Chordata > Actinopteri > Gobiiformes > Eleotridae > Philypnodon > Philypnodon macrostomus. Next base: position 5,200 of record JAVQKC010057044.1, read on the forward strand.
AGACCACTACCAGCCTTTGAGGATTTTTGCTGGTCACTTAGCAGATGTAACATGCACACGTTTTCATCCAAACTCAAATTATGTGGCCACTGGATCGTCGGACCGCACAATTCGCCTTTGGGACGTTCTATCTGGCAACTGTGTTCGCATCTTCACTGGACACAAGGTAAAGATGGCACTTCAGCACTAGTTACCCCCATCGCTAGTACAAGTAGTTTACTTAATCCACATAGTTAAGTATTGTTTTGAGATACATTTTTAAACTCAATTTCAGGGTCCTATACATGCACTGGCCTTCTCACCAAATGGCAAGTTTCTGGCATCGGGGGCTACTGACGGCAGAGTTCTTCTTTGGGACATTGGTCACGGAATAATGATTGGAGAGCTAAAAGGCCACACTGACACCATCTATTCTCTGCGGTTTAGCAGGGATGGTGAAATCTTGGCATCGGGTGAGTATTTCTGTTGATCAGTACAGCACAATGTGACGTCTGCTATAATCCACATTTGTTGTGTTTAGGCTCCATGGACGACACAGTTCGCCTGTGGGATGCAATGAAAGCGTTTGACGACTTGGAGACTGATGACTTCACAGCTGCCACAGGACACATCCATCTACAGGACAACTCACAAGAACTATTGCTCGGCACATACACAACTAAATCCACACCGGTCATACACCTTCACTTCACAAGAAGAAACCTGCTGCTGGCAACGGGAGCCTACAACCCTTAGGATATATTTTTTTTTAAAAAGAGACTTAAAAATTAGCCATATATTTTCCTTTTCAAAACCCCAAAAGACTCTTGGGCTGTATAGTGGAATATTAATGAACTTCTGATATTGAAAAACTGTACAATTGTTAAACCCTGTCCAATTAAAAAAAGTGCCATGTGAGGACCTTTTAAAAATGGCATGAGTACAGCTAACCATGGCTCATGAGTCTATAGTTTTATACTGATCAATACTGTAAATAAAAGGTGTTTTGTATGTTTTGGCATACATTTTCTTTATTAACACAAGAGAACCATACAATGAGACTTTGTTACAAGCACAGCCAGCACCTCCTCTGTGGCTAAAAATGATTAAAGGGGGGACCTGTAAGACAAAGGAGGAGTTAATGGAGGTATTTAAACGTGGACAAAACAGAAGTAACCAAAGTAAATGTACCTTCATGCTACTTTTCTGTGACGGCCTTCTTCTTGGGCTTCAGTTTGAAAAAGAGTCCAATCCCTAATAGTGAAGCGTATGTGAGCAACACACACTAAGGAAAAAGAAAAACATGATGTAAGTGTTTCTCGGTCTTGAATAAAACTAAGCACACACGTGTAAATCTTACATTCCTCCGTCCTGTGATGGTGTATGCGTTAAAGTACTTGGCCATCCCAGTAAACTGGTGGTGGCTCCCTGCGTCATGTCCTCCCATGATGGATTAGTAATGGTCCTGCCAAAAGAACGACAATGTGGGTGCATTCATTTCTTAATAAATGTACACAAAAAACACAGCAAAAATTATATATATTTATATATTAAAAATGTATATACAAATTATTTTTAAGCAAACGCGCTGAGCACTACAATCTTAATAAAAGGTAAAAAAAAAAAAAAAAAAGTTTTGCAGCATTTTACACTCTGAACTACAACTAACCTAACCTGCACGTTAAGGTTAACAACGACAGTTTTGCCACAATGAAAGTAATTAGCAATTTTCACCATGCTTTACTAGACATTACAATAATAAACCTTATTTGCAAACAAATTCATATAGCTTAATGTATTTATTATAGGGACGTAGTGTACTAGCTTAGCAAACTCGTTAGCAAATTAGCGATGTGTTAGCGTCTAGACAGACTATCTAATTCAATACAATTGTTTTGTTCACGTGTGACAAACACCACGTAGCTGCACATTACTGTTTCGTTAAAATGAATAAAATGTATAACATAAGCGGTGTAAAGCCTTACCTTTCACACACGACCCCTGTGGAAACCGAATAAGACAGGTGCCCTTCAAGAGAGGCCGCGATGCTAAAGTCAAACAGGAAGTCCTGCCTTCAACTGGACACTCAGACTTGTGTTGCTATTGGTTTAACCTTTTGTCAGTCAAAAGAAGCAACTATTATTGGTTCTTAAACCTGCCATCATAGTTTTCATGTTTGTGATTGGACAATACATGAAACGCCCTTAAAGTGTTTTTTCTTCCGGAATCATGGCGTGTTTCTGAAAACATGTGAGTGTGATACCCACAGTCCGGAGATTTTAAGTAAAGAAACTTTGGTCTTTTATACACGCTACAATTACACGAAGCTATACGCCATTATGGCATCAGTGGAGGAGGATTTCCCTCGAGGAGGAACAGCCCAAAAGCCCACACAAAGCAAAGTAGTGGTGCAACGAGCTGAGGTGGACAATCTCTTTCAGGTATGCTTTATCGCACGTTTCTCGCGGTACTCACTCATAATTCGTTACTATACAAATAAATAAAAAAGGTTTAAATACAGGCTACTAATAGTTACAATATGTATTGTTTTTGTAGACAAGTGAAGAAATACAAACCAAGAAAAGAAAAGGGTTATCCAAAGATGATGGCAAAAAGGTTAAAAAGACCAAAACTGGCAAAAGCACTGACGGGGGCTTGGCGCTTAATGCTGCTGCCATGCTCGTGGAAATTCTACACATCAAGGTAAGCTGTCTCTGTTCAGCAAACAAACTGTCTTATTTCTTTGTCTAATGATCTGGTTGTAACGACTGTGTTGGCTTTTTTTACCAGAATGTGAAGGAGGGCATGCTGTTTCTTGGTTGTGTGAAAGAGGTGACAGATTTTGAAGTGACTGTCAGCCTGCCCTGTGGTCTTCAAGGTTTTCTCAGCATAAAAAACATCAGTGATTCATACACAAAGTTACTCGGTGAGCAACTCGACACAGCTGACACTGAGGTAAGATATTGGCCAAACATATTACATATTGTATGAGAAGCTGATGTTTAAATCATTATTTAATATTTATGTCAATAGGAGTTTTTCTCTTTGCCGCACCTCTTCTATCCTGGCATGGTGATCAGATGTGTTGTTGCCAAACTGGACACAGCTAAAGGAGGCTCTCTTAGCATTCAGCTGTCGGTCAATCCCAAACTTGTTAACAAGATGCTCACCTCCAGTTCTTTAAAGGCTGACATGGTAGGTCAAAGAAACCATCACCAAAGATTCAGAAATGATCAATGTGTAACTCTTCATTGTGTTTACAGGTTTTGAGTGGGTGTGTAGAGAGTATAGAGGACCATGGGTATATTGTTGACATTGGAGTCTCAGGCACTAAAGCTTTTTTGCCAAAGAACGCCGTCAAGGACAAACACAACAGCCCTGAAGGTCTGACCTGCTAAACTATTATTAATCACACAATATGCTTTCAATATGCTTTTATATTAAATTCTGTCACTTTGTGAAAAAGTGTTAGACAACCACATCTTTGTATTCTGTACACAGAGCTGAAAGTGGGTCAGTACGTGACTTCACAAGTGGATAAAGTAAAAAATGATGGCCGTGTGGTTCATCTCTCTGTCAACCCTGGGGTAATCGCTCAGGCCTTTGCTGGATCTGAGCAAGGCTGGACCCTCACTAACATTCTGCCTGGTCTTCTTGTCAAAGCTACCATTAAAAAGGCAAAGAGCATAATTTCTTCAATGATTAACTTGCTACATTTGTACAATACGATAATGGACAGTCATACAAACCTTATTTTCTATTGCAGGTTTCCAAACATGGACTTTTTGTAGACTTTCTATCCAAATTTAGTGGCCAAATTGACTTCCTCCACTTAGAGCCAGAGCAGACCTCTAGACACAAGGAGGGAGATGAGGTGAACTGATTTAGTACTTACATGATCTTTATTTTTTTCTATGGAAATATTGAAGTAATGTGCTTACCTCTTCGGGATTTAGGTGCGGGCTTGTATTCTGTATGTGGAGCCATCCTCTCGTCTGGTGGGGTTGAGCCTTCGTAGCTACCTTGTCGTACCAGGGACCCGGGTTGACACTGCTACTCCAAGCGGTTTACAAATTGGTCAGGTTGTAAAGGATTGCAAGATGACCACTCTGCATCACAAGTCAGGAGCCATTTTAGAACTGCCTGATAAAACACCAGCTTTTGTTCATGTAAGTCTGGCCAAAGTTTTGATTTAAGATTATGTTTAATGTACACATTTCTAAGCTTTAAAAATCCTCCTTGCTATGTGTTACAGAAAAACCACATGAAGGAACATAACGATGAAGCCAATGAGAACAGATGCCTGGCCAAGCCTGAACACACCTGCAGGATCCTGGATTATTGTTTGATTGACCAAATTTATTTCGCCTCTTTGCGCAAGTATGGCTTTCCCTTTTTGTAGTCTATAATATATATACAGAAAATGCTTAAATTGGCTATATGGCAGTTCTGTGATGGGAAGTGGGCTGTCTGAAATCTGTATTGGTCAGGACAGGTACTAAAGTAAAATAATAATTAGGACAGATTACCTACTTTATATCTTCAGGTCAGATAATGCAGTTTAGGGAACTTGCGGGCGACACTTTTTAAGACTGAAACTCATCATGTTGTCTTCTGTTGTTTTATATAGGAGTATTATTGAGAAGCCTTTTTATAGATACCACGACATTCAACCTGGGCAAGTTGTAGAGGTATGAAAAAGAGTGCTATTGTCTATTCGTATCTTGTTACAATACTTTACATTTTTTCCCATTGCTTTTAGGGGACAGTGTCAGTCCTGTTGGATCATGGGATGATTGTCCACATTTCTAACCACATTAAAGGCCTGGTTCCACGGACGCATTTGTCTGATATTGTGCTGAAAAATCCAGAAAAGAAGTACACAGAGGGAATGAGGGTGAAATGTCGGGTCAGTACGTCTCATTAACAGGGATTTTATGTACTAAAATGTGAATTATGTGTATATTTTTCTTATTTACAATATTTACCACTGTGGGTTGTAGGTGCTGTCTGTAGAGCCTGAAAACAAGAAACTGTGTCTAACCAGGAAAAAGGCTCTGATTGAAAGCTCCCTGCCGCTGTTACTGAGCTTTGCTGATGCCCGAACTGGACGTGTGTCTCATGGCTATATTGTCTGTATCAAAAACTTTGGCTGCATTGTTCGTTTTTACAACAATGTAAAGGGCCTAGTTCCGTTAAATGAACTCAGCTCTGAACCTATTGTCAACCCTGAGGAGGTCTTCTATGTTGGACAGGTAACTCTATGAGTGTAGGGGTTTGTATGAAAAGTATGAAAATAAGCTTAAATTGTACTTGTTTTTTAATCAGGTGGTAAAGGCCAAAGTTCTTCAGTGTGACCCAGATAAAGAAAAATTATTGCTGTCTTTCAAAGCTGCAGTGGAGGGGAATACAGAGGAACCTCCCAAGTCTGACTTTGAGTGTGAAGTCGGAAAGGTAAAACAATATTTTTTCTCTTTTTACTTTCTTAACAGCCTCTTAATCAATGTCTCCCTGTTCTGTTGTAGAAAGTGGAAGCCAGAGTGCTGAAAAAGCTTGTCAGTGGTCTAGAGGTTGCCATTTTGCCAGATGAGGTCCATGCCATGTTGCCCACAATGCATCTCTCTGATCACTTGTCCAACTGCCCTCTCTTGTGGGAGAGTATACAGGAGGGAGACACCATCTCCAACCTTGTTTGCTTCCACAAGATCAAGAACAACATTGTATCCTTAATTTACAAAGTAGCTAATAACTACAGTAAATATGTAGTCTGCACTGTATTGTATCTTTTGTGTTCAGCTGTTGTTGAAAATTTTTACTTTGTTTTACTTAACCCATAATTTATGAAGACTCTCACCAAGAAGCCAACAGTAAAATGGGCAATAGAGGAAGGAATATTGGCCAAGGATTTCTCTGAGATCACAGTTGGAATGCAGCTGGTTGGTTGGATCAAAAACATCATGGCTTATGGCATCTTTGTTGAGTTTCCCCATGGCCTTGTTGGACTTGCACCCAAGTCTGTAAGTACAAGTTTTGTCTATTTTACACTAATGTAGTTAGACATGTGTGTTTACTCTACTGTATCACAGGCCATGGCGGACAAGTTTATTGCTGATGCATCTACAGCGTATGAGCTTGGTCAGACAGTACTGGCCAAAGTGACAAACCTGGATGAGGAAAAGCAGCGCTTTCTGGTGACTCTGAAGATATCTGAGGTTGTCTCACCAGTGGGAGATCAACAGACCAGACTGACCAACGGTCTGCAGGAGAGGAGAGCTGTGAATGAAATGTTGTCCGTGAGAGGTACCAGCTCTTGTCATATTTTATTAAAGCGTATCATTAGACATTTGACATGTGTGCTTTTTATTCACTCCACTTTCCTTCTTTTTGTTGCTTAGAGAATAGTGATCTACGCCAGCAGCTGGCTAACCTGAGTATTGGTCAGAAGGTGAAGCTTACAGTAGAGTCTGTGGAAGACAGCCTTGCCACTTTCAAGTCTGATGAAGTGATTGGTGCCACCATCATAGCCACCAAGAACCATTTCATGGGTAAATGGAACAATTCAAATTGTGCCTTTGCAAAATGACTTGATTCCCACTGTCCATCTACAGTTTTTGTACAAAGTCTACTGCAATAACATAACTGTGTGTGTGTTTAGGTCTAAAATTATCAACTGGACAAAAGGCTACTGCAGTTGTTCTTTCTGTTAACATCTTGTCTGCTACTGTCCATGTGTCCATCCTTCATAAGCTACTGTCAAAGAAAAAATCTGTAAGTTGAGTTTTTGCAGCTAATATTAATTAAAGTGATCCAGTAGTAATGTTCTGCTATTCTCCATTGTGTCCTAGTTGAGTGAAGATCAGAAGTATGCAGCCATTGTGCAGTTTGTGGAGAAAGACTTTGCTGTTGTCTCACTGGGCGATACGTCACAAGTTACTGTTATACAAACTCGGAGTCATCTAAATGATGTCTTTATTCACGACTCGGAGAGAATGAAGCCCGGAATGAATCTACATGTGGAGGTCATAGACTCCACTTGCGACGCTCTGCTAGGGCTCCCCCTGGTGTCATGGGAGTGTGCTGCACCCAAGCGCCAACGCACCACCTCTGAAACCCAGCCAGGAACTAAGGGAAACTGTTTTGGGGACATTGTGCATGGTAAAGTGCGCTCGGTAAAGCCCACCTGTATTCAGCTCACATTAGAAAATGGAGTCGTGGGCACAGTCCATGTGTCAGAAGTGTTGGAACTGGACCAAATATGCCGAGGGTCATTCCCAACATCTTCTGTCAAAGTGGGCAGTCAGGTCACAGCCAGGGTCATCGGCGGACGAGAGGTCACCAGTCATCGGTAAGTGTCTAGTTCATGTATTTGTGACACTCTTAATTTACTTCCTTTTTAATTAATTTGTTGTGGTTTTTTCCAGATTTTTGCCATTTTCACATCCTAAGTTCAAATACAATTGTCCTGAGCTCACATTGATACCCAGGTAAATAAATATGATGTTAAATACAGTGTAGATTTCATAAATGTCTCACTTAGTTCTACTTTTTTTTTCTGCAGCAAAGTTGAAGCCAGTGTTTTGAAATCAGTTACCACGAAGGAGAAGCTGAGCAGTTATACGGTTGGGGAAGAGATTACGTGCTTTGTGTCTAAAGTAGGTATCGTCATTGTGAGACGTGTCTGTGTGCAGTTTTAAGTATTCAATTTACATGTCCACTGTCCAGTTTCATCAAGATAAGAAGTCATTGGAGGTCACTATAGATCCTAGCATCACGGGGACAGTGGAATTTCTTGCCATGATCACTGACGCTAAGGCAAGTAAATAACCAAGTGTCTGTATAGTTGTGGTTGTGTGTGTTCTAGGTCATGTATTTAAACATTTACTAATGAGAAAACGTCAACGTAATTATTTTAAAGGCTGCAGCCCACCCAGATAAACTGTACAAACTGGGCCAAGCTGTCCAAGCAAAAGTTGTAGAAGTGAGCTCCAAACCTCATCGCTTTGTCTTGTCACTGACAGGTATGTAGAGCTATATGTAAATTTCTTATGTGGTCAAATTGAAAGATTTTTCAGTTTTTGCCTCTCTTTTCAGATGCATTCAAACTGGAGAAAGGCAGTGTTTCTTTGGGGATGGTGACAAATGTTCAGCCACAGGATCTACAAGTCAGGCTTCCTTTTGGAGGCACAGGAACCGTCGCTGTTACTGACCTGTCTGACGCCTACAAACCAAACCCGCTTCACGGGTTTAGCAAAGATCAGCTGATCAGGTCAGTACATTCCATTTAGATAGGACATACAATTAACCTTATTCTGAATAAACATACCATAAACCTATTGGTTCTTCTAGGTGTTACCTTCTGGGGTGTGAAAATGGCAAATGGGCTTTGTCTTTACGCCAGTCAAGGTATGAACATTTTGAACCTTTTTAATATGGGATGGGTGTTGGCAAAAAAATTACATTATTGTGTGTTGTTTGACATATAAAATGTTGCCTTTTAGGATTAACCCAAAACAGACCAAACCAGCCAAGGACAAAGAGGTTTTGTCTTTGGGCAGTTTGAAACCTGGACAGATCATCAGGGGCTATGTGAAGTCTGTGAGTGAGCAAGGGGTCTTCATTAGGTAAAGTCTAAATCTTTGTGCCAAGAGCTTTTTGAACGTGACTGTAGTCAACATACTCAAGAATATATATTCCATTCTATAGGATATCCAGAAGAATCACAGGAAGAGCACAGATTCAACAGTCCACACAGTATTTTGTTGCCAACCACACAATCCTCAGGGAGCATCTGCCTCAAAACACGCTTCTTACCATTAAGATCCTCAGGTACCCACAACCTTCTCATCATTTTCATCTCATCAGTTTTTCTTCTTGAAGCAAGTTTTGTTAATGTAAATGCATTAGTGAGTTTAAGCTCTGTCCAAATGCAATGAGATGTAGAAGCTCTGGTCTTAACATGTAACTGATATTTCTTTCCTAGGACTAATAAAAGGCCATTTTCATCTTGTACGAGATCAAATTTTAATAATAAAATGGTGTAGGATGTTTTGAAACGATCATGCTTTCCTTCAGAACGCTGAGTAATGCTTTATTGCCCAATGCCTATACTGTTACAATACTCCAGGGTCTTCTTACATTAGCTCTTAGATCAGTTGTACTTTCCCTCTGGTTTATTGCTGCTGATTTGTTTTGACGTGATTTCTGGGCCAGGATCAATGCTGTCATTATGCATTCTCTCTAAACTTAGTCTGCGGCTGTGTCTATTCTTATCCGCAGTACTGACCAAAAGGAGGAGTTAGTCGACCTTTCTCTGCTCCCAGTGGACACCGGGAAGCCAGATGTCCTTTCCGAATCTCTGGGTCTGCCACTGCGGCTGGTTGGAGCCGAGAAGGAGAAACATGATATTAAGAGAAAACGCAAGCTGATGGAAAGTCAGCAGGTAACACAGTCATACACCTACATTTTGTTTGAACAAACCCAATAAGTCAAAAGCATCTCAGAGGAAGTGAAACGTTTAAGACAGCATTTAGAAGAATGTATCAGGTAAAGGTGGATCTATGGAACAGAGGTGTGTGACTATTATCAAATATTTGAAGTCTAGCTGTAGTCTTTAAAAGTGCACTAGTCACAAAAAGCTCAACTATTCCTAACACTTTGAGTACTGCTTTCATGTGCTATGGGAATTACGGTAAATACCACTTGTAATTTCCACTGGAGAACTCGGAGATAATTGTGATACCCGAGTTGCCGAGATGATGTCTGATTTGACCTTTCAATATGGCAGAGATCAGTGAAGGAATTGTGAATGCATGAAAATGTTTTTACTCCAGTTAACTGATCTTTTTGGATGTTACCTTTTATGTAGCATAGACAATTTGAACTGTATTTTCACTTGGCGTCAGTTTTTTAAAATGTATATATGGGCTACAGATGATCAGCCAGATGTAAAGCATGAATAAATGACTAACTGATAAAAACTGATTCATCCAGGAGCAGTTTAAGATAAAGTCAAAAGCACTTGAACACTATGCACTCTTTTCCATATCACGCGAAGGCAGCATAATGTATATATTGTTTCTATTGTAATGATTTTTGTTGATTAAACATGAAAGAGACTTAATTGTTGTCTGCTCCTGACCCTGTTTTTCCTTGTAGCAGAAAGAGCCACCAGTTCCAACCAAGAAGAAAAAGACCAAGAAGGCAAAGCCCGATGATAGTGACAGTGGGGTAGAGGTGTACTTCAGAGAAGAGGAGGACGGGGATGAAGTGTTGAAGCCTACGTCTGAAAAAGTAAGAATTGATGCTTAAACATTAGATGAAATTGCACACTAACCAGGCATAACATTAAGACGACGAGTGACTGGTGATGTGAATAACACAGACCATCAGTAAAATTGTTTTTGGAACCTTATTTTGTTTCCTTTATTTCACAGGTCACATCTGCCTCCTCGGGACAATCCAGATTACAGGTGGCCGGAGGGTTTTCTTGGGACGTTGGGCTGAGCTCCTTAAAGCCAGTTCCTGAAGCTCACGATGGGGATTCAAGTGATGGAGAGGACCTGGAAGCTAGCAGCAAAGTAAGAACTAGATTAAATGCTGTGGGGTTCATTAACATTTGTATAGAAATTACTTGACAATTGTGGGTTTTTTTTTAGTCTCAGAAGAAGTCTCGCCATGAGTTGGAGCAGGAGAAGAAGGAAGCAGAGAAGGCATTGATTAAACGAGAAACTGAGCTCATGGACACAAGTCTTAGGCCTGAAGATGATGGTGCTTTTGAGCGGTTGTTGCTAGCTTCACCCAACAGCTCTCTGCTTTGGCTGCAGTACATGGCCCACCATCTACAGGCAACACAGATCGAGCAGGCTCGCGCTGTAGCAGAGAGGGCACTCAAAACCATTTCCTTCAGGTAAATGTCCTCAAAAAATATTAAATTAATTCTGGACTTGGTTTTTGAATAGGTGTTGAGTGAATTCTTGTGCTCAATATTTTGTGATGATCTTTTTAGGGAGGAGCAGGAGAAACTAAACGTGTGGGTGGCTCTCTTGAATCTGGAGAACATGTATGGCACAGAAGAGAGCCTGAAGGCAGTCTTTGAGCGAGCGCTGCAGTTCTGTGAGCCCATGCCTGTTTACCAGCAGCTGGCAGATATATATGCCAAGTCTGACAAGGCCAAGGTTTGCCATAAACCAAATCAACTGACAAATAATGTGAACTGAAATAGTAATGGTTGTTTCTTCCTGTATCCAGGAAGCTGAGGGTCTTTACAAAACGATGGTGAAAAGATTTCGTCAGAATAAAGCTGTGTGGCTGAGCTACGGGACCTTCCTGCTTCAACAAGGACAGAGTGATGCTGCTAATGCACTCCTGCAGAGGGCGCTGAAGAGTCTGCCCTCCAAAGAAAGTAAGAATTTATTGTTAATATGTGAACATTCCTTTAATTTATTTAATTTATGTTAAATATTTTAGTTTTATTTGTGTATGTGTATGCATACACAATATATCACATATCACATACACATATGTGTATGCTTAAAATCCAGAAAATTAATTAGTTTCCCTGATCATGTATTTAAGTTTTGTTTTATGTTTCAGGTGTAGATGTGATTGCCAAGTTTGCTCAGCTGGAGTTTCGTTATGGTGATGCAGAAAAAGGTCGCTCCATGTTTGACAAAGTGCTGACGAGTTACCCAAAACGGACTGACCTCTGGTCTGTGTTCATTGACCTCATGGTCAAACATGGGTCACAGAAAGATGTCAGGTGAGCTGAAATATCTTTGTTACTCTCTGTCATATTAAAATACTAAGCTAGACAAACAGAGCAAATTCATTACACTAACTCTGAGACGTAAACTGTTTTTCTTTTTTCTTCTTGTAGAACGCTCTTTGATCGCGTGATCCATTTGAGTGTTTCATTGAAGAAAATTAAGTTCTTCTTCAAGCGTTATCTGGAATATGAGAAGAAGCATGGAACTCCTGAGAGCATCCAGAAGGTCAAAGAAAAAGCCATGGAGTTTGTAGAGTCCAAGGGCACAGAAGCTGCCAGCTGAAGACCAACTTTATAAACTGTCAACCGGCAAAAAACCTGGACTGCAATGGGGTGCAATATAATCAATCTTATTAACCAACCATTGGGTCTTTTATTTTAAAACAACAATGGAAAAAAAAAATTAAAGTTTTAAAATAACTTGTAAACATTGATAAAAAGAATTGTGTGCATTTTTATCACTTTTGTGTGAAATAGTGCTCTGAGATGTTGCATTTTTACAACCTTGACTTTGAATAAACCATGCACCATTACAATACAATACGTGACATTTTATTTAAAAGCAACAAATACAAAATAACAATATATAGGGACACGTTTACATACAATACATACAGGCAAGACTAGGAAAGGGCCTGGGACACAATCTGTTAATATGGTCAGGTTTTTTGTTTTTATAGTTGTGATCCCGCTGGTCTTGAATTCAGTCAATTCAGAGTAGCTTAATGGCTGTCTCTGATTGCATGAGCGTTGCACCTACATACGTTGGCAGTACTAAATATGTGGCACCGCGTTTGATAGTGTGACGGATATGGTTGTGCTGGCTGTAAATTGGTAACCCCTGAGATTTTAGAGGTATCCATATTGTCCCATTCTGATGTCCTACCCGGGGTAAGTCGCCCTCTGGCAGTGCTGGACTAGTCTTCCCATGACAGTGGCAATGGTTCTCCGCCTTGCTAATGCAGCTCCTTTCCATTTTTATTTATTTTGGTGAACAGTGCAACATGGAAGTAGAACTAGGAGCATTTTGTCATGAAAGCGTCCTATTTATCTACCCTTCCATCACCTGGCCGTATCATTTTGTGACAATCTCACCAAGATGTATTGCTCAAAGGGCGGTAGCGAGATGGCCACTTGTGTAGAAGCATTATCAACATTTCTTTAAACTGACCACTGTCCTTTGTTTGTAGTGTCTTTTAAATGTGTACTATCCACAGAAGAAGAGAGTGGTTGGCTTTCCACTGTCCCCTGCTTCACACCTCCTCCGGGTCCAGGGGGCCCTCAGCACCTTGGGGAGTGTCTGTGTGGAGCCGCAAGATGGGTTTGTTACACATTGGGCACACGCTGCGGATCTCCAGCCACTTAAGGAGGCACCTAAAAAGATATGGTCAAGGTTAACGAATGATAATAATGGTTTTGGTTAAACTGAGCTTTCCACTCGGCCAGCACAATATAGTACAAATGTAATATATCTCAGTAACGCCATGGACTTTGATCTGACATAGATTTACACTATACCTATATGAACCTTGAATGAAAATGTGTGAATACATAAATATATGTCAATGTCCCTAAATTATTCCTTGTAATAAAACATAACAAAGATATCAATAAATATTCAACATCATGTTTTTCCCATATCCTGCGGCTCTACTGCATCAATGAACTCACATTTGTACATAGGTAAAGTGGGTGAAATGTTTTGCCCAAAGACACTACAGTAGTATAAACCAGGTGGGGCTCGAAACTGCCAACCTTCCTTCACTATACCTGCTGCAGAAACAGAAACCATAGTGGGCTCTTACCACATAGTTACTCCAGATTGAGGGTATAAAGTGGCACAATTCTTTATACCAATCTCCTTGTATTCAAAACCAGCTGAATCCTGATGTCTGAACTACTGCTTTATTCAGTACTCACTTCTTGTGAAATGCATGTGAGCACGGGCACACTCCCAGTTCATCTCTGGTCCTAAACTCCTCCAGACACACTGCACAGGTTTGCTGAGAAAAATGAAAAGAGAATCATTACCTTAACATACGGTACATGGGGTAAAGAGTAATCAAGTAGAAGCCATGGGAGAAGCATTGTCTTTACACAGCTAAGGAGATTTCAATAGATTAACTGACAGCTATATAATATTTACCTAATTTAATTGTGATTTCCAACTAGTAGATTGCAAAGGCTTTTTATAAATTACATTAAATTATAAAATATTTGATGATTTTAAAATACACACCCCAATAAAGTAGTAGTAAAATATTTTTTTTAAATAAATGAAAAAAGAATGACTTGAGCTGATATCAATAAAATGATCAGGGATGACACTGGCTCCCGCAAATCTACTGAGAACCAATGCTCTAAAATGTAGCATTGGGAATTATTTTTAACACTTAACATAAAACAGAACAATGTAACGATTCCTCAATTATTTGCACAAATACAGTGAAGAAAACATGGTGACTTACTCCAAGAAGGCTCAGTTTCTTACTTGCGCCCTTTAGCACCACCTAGAGTAGGAAAAACAACATGAGATAAAGGACTGTTTGGTCATGTGAAAAATGTGTCAGCAATATGGTGTCAGTAAAATTTTATAGTGCATGACAAACACAATCAATCAAATGCATTCACTGTCCTGATATGACTTAAATCTATCCGTGTGAGTGGTGTGTGGAGTTTAGTTTAGTTCCATCTGGTGGACAATGTTTTAAACCCTTCCTAGAGGCAGTGCTGTACAGTAGGCGTTTATCATGCTCACTCAACATACACGTATATAGAGAAAATACACCCACACTTGTATTCTGTTAATTGTATACATGTCTGAGTAATTCTGTATGCTGAGGCGCCGACCTTCTCAGGATCTTTGTACATAGGTGGGTGAAGAAACACCATCTTGCTGCAACGTTCTGTTTTTTGTATTGGCTGTAGTAGTGCAGTGGGTGTGGCCAGCAGGGGGAAAGAGAGCCTTAAAGGGGGATGTACCTAATCAAGCTTTAGTAGCAGAATATCAAGAGATAACCTAATTTAAGTTTAAAGTTTTATAAAGACCTTTAACCTTACCCAAAGCTGAATCAGTGCTATCCCAGTGACCCCACGCTACCTGCTTCAGATAACTGCAGATTGTGTATCAAAGTGTAGTAGCTATAATACACACATGGAGTCAAGGTCATCAGCGGTGTTGGGTTTCACACACAGTACATGACATAGTAGTATTTATAATCTGCCTCGACAGCGTGTGTGACATGTTCAGGCACGGCGACACATACTGCACTCACCTCATTGTAGCTGAACTGCTCTCTGGTTCCTTGTTGTTTCAACCTGAGACAAAAACAATGACATTTCACAGTTAGTAAATGCCTTACACTTCTGACTGAATATATCTGTTAAGCTTCTCAAGCTCATCCTGTCATTATAGTAGTTAAAACCACAAAATATTTGTATTTGATCTTATGTGATTTTTATTACCCCTGTACCCTCCAAAGCCTCACTGAGACAAATTCCTCATAGTAGTAGTTTTTTTTATATATATTACAATTCCCTGTGCTGCTGTCTGTATTGATCATTAACACCATTACCCAGTGACCTTTACTGTAGTTTTTACGATACTATATTTACATAATGAAGCCTTAAGATTAGGGGGAATCTAAAGATAATGTATTCTTTATGATAACAACGCTGTCAACGATAGTGGCTGTAAAATCCTATGACCTTGTAGTAGTTGGCTTGTAAGTGTTGTGTTTTTTCTGTTAGCACACACATCATTCAGTTTAATATTACATTTTTAGGTGTAAAACCTGTGATGTTTTTGAGCGGTACTTTGTTTTGCACACTGTTGCCATTCACAAAACACTTCCATCTTTAATGCCAACTTGTGGTTACAAGTCACATGACCTCTTCTGCTTCCTGTTTGCCTCTAGTATTTCCTGTTTGTCTGTCTCACTTCTCCCACTCTCGCCGAGTTTCCCACAACCTTTCCTTTCTTTGTTCATGATGTATTGACCCACCTGAAGAGATAGCAGCAGAAGATGAGGCTGAGCATGAAGACGAAGAGGCCAATGCCCAGCACAATGACATAGACATTGAGCGGGAGGTGGTAGATGTCAGACGTCATGCTGCAGTAGTGTTCAGAGCGCTGAGAACCCAAACCACACAGGCATCCTGCCACATGAACAAGAAATACACATTTAACATTCTGTAGATGGGTTACAATTGTGTTTGTTTGAGCTTTGTAGTCTTGATATAAAACTGCATTGTCTGGGGTCACCACAGCAAATCATCTGTCTTCTCATGTGTGCAATTTGGCTATGGGCCTTAATTGGGATACACCCTGGACAGTGGGCACTTGCTCTAATTACAGATTTTATATCAAATATACTAAAAGGAAGTGGCCCTTTGTCCTGTCATGGCTCCTAATTCTAGATCTTAATGGTAATAGCTGTTGTTTGTATCTATCCGGGGAGCTGAGTCGCACAGTGGTGGCAACCGGAGCTCTCACTGGGACGGGCGTTAATTGGCTGTGAACAAGGCAAACATGGAGGACAGACTGAACTTCCGCCACACCACCATCTGTTCCTCAAGCCCTGTAGGGGTGATGGCTGGCGAGTGTAAACGTTAGTGTGTGTGTGTGTGTGTGTGTATGTGATTGCACTGGGGGGATGGAGAGCCTAGAAAGTGTGTGTGTGTGTTGAGTCTGTCTGCATATGTATTGCTAATGCCAAGTGTCTGTGTGTTGCAGGTGGCAGGGGGTGGGGCGTAATAAACAGCATGAACTCTGGAGACATAAGGGCCATTTGGTAAAACAATAGCAGAGGAAGCCCCACTTCCACAGGCCACACGTGCTCCTATTAATTTGCAGTGAGGATGCTCTCTTTGCCAGCCTCTAAGTGCCCATGTGGCTGTCTTTTTAAAGAGAATGAATGGGTACAGCTTGTAGACTGTGGGGGGTATGGGGCTGGATGGGGGTTGGTGGGGAATTACAACAGAGGGAAAGACCTACATGAGTCTAATGATAAACCAGAGCCCAGCATGTTCATTCATCACACATGAACATATCTAATCATTTCATTTCAGCTGCTTACCTTACATCATTTACAATTCTAGTGTGCAGTGATTTGCTTATTCATTTCACATTCAGTATGGTTTTACGCTGGATGCCCTTTCTCTCGCAATACACTTTAATTATCCAGGGACTTGCACAATACACTGACTCGAGACCCCTTGTTGTTGGATTAAATAAATGAATGAATGATTAGGAGCGTTGCGGTGTTGTAGGCAAAACACTGTTAATGATTTTCATACTGTCATTTGGGAATTTTAAAGGCCTATTATGCTACATTGCCAGAGCCACACCGTTATAATAATATAATACAGAGTGCAAATCTAACACAAAAACATTCTTAGTATTTTAAACTGCCCCCAAAAAGCAAACAGACATGACCTTGCCACACTTTCCCAAACACAACACAAAACAGAGGCCTCCACTCAAACATCCATAATGCAGACCCCATTAGCCTGTAGCAGTCAGCAACTAAGTAACTATGAGAGCTGTGAGACACAAGTGAAGTACCGCTGTTACGTGTACTTGGCAAACAGAGAAATCCGCGTACTTACCGTTACACCATTGGAACGGTTGCATGAAATTTGACTCCCCGGGCCGCCGCGGCAGTAAATTCGAGCCCTGTCAGGAGAAAGCTGAGTCTGGATAGAAGCCAAGCTCGTCGTGGGCAGCAGCTCTAGACACCAAATCTGTTTTTTTTGGGGCCTTTTTGGATCGGTGTCACGGTTGTCACCCCGAACTGGACTCTTGCTCCTTTGTTAGGCTCTGGTCTACTTTATAAACAACCATCAGATTTGTCTTAGATTCCACAAATCCTTATGAGGAGGAGGGAGGTTTGAAGGTTTTCGTTGGCTCAGCACTCTTCACAGCCCCAGCATTCCCAAATCTAAGGATTAACCAGTCCGTGTTAAAAGATTGGGAGATTTGGGATTGGGGTTATTTTGAACCAGTTTGCTGGAGGAGACCTCATGTGCTCCTAGAGCCCAGTGAGAATGATGTCATCATCAGCATGAAGAAGAAGAAGAAGAAAAAGAGACAAAGAAATCTTGTTGATTGTCTGGGAGAGTACTTGTTTTGTTACCCTGACTGCATATGAGAGTCATTCAAGACTAGTTAATAGCAGAATCTCACTCAATTCCAATGTCATAACAACACAATCTTCATAGAAACTAGAGAATACTTACATTTTCAGTAGAAAACAGGCCTCTGCGCGTCCACTGTCGTCCCCTTGTTTTAGCTCAATAACATCCACAGTTGGAGATGACAGTTCTTGCACAATGATGGTCAGGCATTAGTGTCTGCTTTATCTTTCCACCTCAAAGCAGCTTTTTTAACAGAGGATTTCAACCAAGTCTCATCCCCCTCTCCTGTCCTCCTGTTTGACTCTTATCTTGCAGGGGTTGTTCCACTTCGTTGCAGAGGCCGAAAACGAAGTGCTTCCCTCAAAGGCCAGACAAAGAAGTGAGAAGAACAGCTCCATGCAGTAAAAAAAAACAACAACACAAAAGTCTTGCTCCAATCTGGCTCTGGTATTTGTTGCTGGTGTGATGTTTGTGTCAGTTACTGTGTTGTGTATGGATAGGGAGGAGGGGGTGACCCTACTCTCCCTCTAACCATCTGCTCCTTCAATTGAGAAAAAAAAATCAGAGACAAAGGCAGTGTGTGTACATGAGTGGTGTCTGCGTGTGTCCTGGCGTTGTTCAGTCGCTCCCACCTCCAGCTGGCTTTGTCATGACAGGCTTCCCCTTCTTCCTGATTCAATCCATAATGGTGCTGCTCGGGGTGGATTGCCTTTGCCCGTTTTTCCCTTCTCTTCTTGCTCTGGCTGCTGCTCCGCTTTGGGTTTGTAAACAGATCCGTGCTCATGTGACCAGCCGTTTTGCCTCGCAACTCTCCTCGGCCTTGGCCCTCCCTCGCTGCCTCTGTCCTCCAATCTGTAGGCAGAAGGAGGGCAGAATGAGCCAGACGCTGACGAATAGCGCGACTGCAAGCGTGTTGATATGTGTGTGTGCCGCTAGCTGCTGTGCAAGTATATGTGAGAGAGACAAGGGAGACAGCAAAGTCAAGGGAGGCCCTTTTCAACTAACGTGCGCCTGGCTGGTGATGTCTTGACGCCCAAAACAGAGCCATTCTCTGTACAAGTCAGAGAGCAAACACTCTTTTGTATTTCGTAATCATTTCAAAACAATAGACACAACTGTGATCATGTCTACCAATACGAATGTGTGATAATTTAAACAATTCAATTTGAGATAAACAGGAAAACTCTGTACCATAGACAAAGAGGTTGCATGTCCACCCCCACAGCACCAGGCCCAGGCAGAGAGCAGCTGTTGGGCTACTGGGTGAGTCGTGAGACGGTCAAGGGGAGTGCTGTTACTAATCCGCAGAGGGAGGGAGAGGCTTCAATGGGATCCATGCCATTTTCACCCCCACCCACCTCTGTCTGTCCCTAACGTTATCTGTGATGACATTCCTGCTGAATGCAGAGGAACAGCTGGATTAAGAGCACATGCATGAGCATAAATGTAGTCTTTAATAGGCTGTGCGCATAGACGGGTGTTTACATATTTCAGACTCAGAGCTGATGGAGATACATGGGTTGTGTTGTCATTGTTGTTATTGTTGACATGGGGGTTGAAGTAACAGCACGCCCCCTTGTGAGCACAGAGTGACAGCACACGGCAGTAAAATGTAAACATCTTCACAACTGCACTATAATAAACACACCATCACTGTGTCACAGCATGTCAGGCCATACGATAATTGTACAGCTCATGAAAATACAGTCTTAACACGTTCATAGTAGTGACCAAAATGCAAATGTTGACCTTGTTTCCTGCATGTAAATTGTTGTGGCTTTTGTTTTTCTCTACACACCTATATTCACTCTATAGGTGTGTTTTCAGTAACATGAAAAAATTATGCAAACATGCAAGTAGTCTAGTGCCAATATCTTTTAAATAGCTGTATGTGTGAACATTACATTTAGACAATAGTCTGTGAGAGTGTAATTTAGTAGTAATCTGGGGATAGTTTTAATGACAAAAATGTTAATTGATACAAGAATAAACTAAACACAAGCTTAGACAAAGACAGCTTAAATATTTATCATTTGTCTTTGTATAAAATATAACATAAAATACACCGAAGTGCTATTTATGCCAAGACAACCTAGATGTTTCTTAACAATTAAAACAGTCATATCAGCTGAGCTCTATAATTTACAGTAACATTTTTTGCAGTGTCCCAGAGAGACTTGTGTTTTCATCTCATGCACAACAGATCAAACATTTCTGAGGCCACTGTTAAAGGACACTTTGCTCTACGCCCTGATGTAACTGCTGACAACAGAAACAATATTTCCATATGTCTGTGGCTGGAATCCCAAAACTATAGTGAATAGAGTAAGCTCCACCTATGTGATTGTCTGGCAGATAAAAGACACATTCTTTGCCTCAGACCTTGCTGTAATACACAGCCCATTCTTTTTTCTCCACGGGATGGGTGTGTCCGTTAACAAATCCATTTGCTTCTCCATTTACACATCCATTCAGTTGTCCATTGCCTTGAGCGTCCATTTTGTCCTTTCTGAGAGCTAGTGCCGGTTTACTCGTATGCCAGTTCCACAAAACTTTGTTCATATCGTCCTGAGCTCTGATACCCAGAAGCTTCTCATCATCGCTAAGCTCATGTTCTTTGTCATCCTCGTCTCTATCATTGTACGTGCGGTTTTGGTGGAATTGTCGCATCTCTCCACTGATGCCTTCAAAATACTGGTGAATGCAGACCTTGGCAAAGCTCTTGGCGTGCTCCTTACAGGTCTCATCAAACATTTTACGCTCGATGTCTATGTAGTGAGACCAGTATTTAGTCTTGAGAAAGGCGGCCTGGGTGAAGCATGGTCGAATGGCACGTATCAAGAAGGCCGTGAAGGTCATCATCAGCAAAAGCATCCATCCACAGGCCTGGGAAGTAGAAAACACTGTTATACTTACAAATGAATCACTTATGAACACCTCAGTAAGTCTACTTCCTTTAGCATATGTGATGGCAAAAGGTGGTTTATTGTTAGAGAGAATATACCTTTACTTTCTGTGTGATAAAAATGTCATTCATAATTTATTATCTAATTTTCATAGATTTGTGTTTTGTTGGGACATGCTGAGTTCTTTTCACACTGGTACATGCGAAAGTAAGCAAAAACTAGTCCTGACATGCCCAAGTTGAGGCCCGGAGAAGCAACGGTTGTTCATTAGTATAGCATTATTAGGCTGTATGTGTCAAATGAAAACGGCTAAATAATTATCCCATTAGTTATTCGTTTTTAGTTTAACGTTAGAGCCACATTATTTTTTTTATTACATATTTTTTTTAGCTCCACCAACCTACATTTTGTAAATAACACATTTTCTGACGAGCTCGTGGCAGGTAAATTTAGGCTAGCAGTTAGTTAGCTACCTGTGATATGCACTTGATGTATCTTGTAGCTGCCACTCTGAGTTCCTTATTCTCAAACAGGTCTTTGCACGGGATCCTCGCCAGTAACTTGACCCGCTCCTCTTCTGTTATATTAGTGAAGTAACTGGCATCCCCAAACCTTTCAATTTCAAGGTTTACGCTAAAGGCACAAATGAAACTCTTGCCGTCCATGAGGGTGACGGACACCCACACCGCGGGCGCTATCAGGGACCTTTGGGTGATGGAGCAGAACATGTAGCGCAGGATGGTGGGGTCCTTCCTCCTGCCGCCCGTCGGCCTCTTCCACTCCTCCGCCAACACCGACACGTTATTGTTTAACACAAAGCCCAGCAGAAAGAACCATATTGGTGGGACGACGAGCAGGCCGATGCCGTAGTGGTAGTTGTATTCTGGCATACAGGGGCAGTTGAACTCAAAGGCCGAGTACATCTGAGCACTGGCCAGAGCCATTATCCCACAGATGCCATTCATAAAAGACTCCTGGTTGGACTGCAGGAACTGGAACATCATACGGAACTTATCCATGCTGGCTGCTGTGCTGGATTCTTTTGTTTAGAGACTAAAAAATCTGAAAGAAATTAGGTTGTAGTTCTTGGTAGAAGAAAATACTGTATATTTTCTGTACTGTAAATCAATCAAAACTATAATGTTTATTTTATTTACAATGAAAGAAGCAGTGGCACAGGGGTCGGGTAGGGACTTTGATAGTATTAGTATCAGGCAAATTACACTGATTGGCCATTACATTACTACAACTAATGTAGGCCTATACTACCATAACTACTATAGTAATTATTGTAGTAATTGCCATTACTACAACTAATGTAGTAATAGTAAACATTACAACTAATGAAATTACTACATTAGTTGTAGTAATTACCATTACTACAACTAATGGGCTTATACTGAGGCACCTAAAGTAGGGAAAATCAACTAATCACATTACATAAAGTGTGAAGCACAAACACAAGTCAAAACGAGAATCAGAACAAAACAAATAGGACTACATATCTAGACACTTTATTAGCTACAAAGTCTGCCTAATAAGGTATTCTGTGTATATTAGAGATAAAAGACAACCAATAACATTTTAACATTTACTGTACACAGTGTTCAGCAAAAAAAACAAAAAAAAAAAACACAACACTATTTATAACAACATTAACATTATACACACGAATAATCAAATCAAATAACAAAAACACTTACCTGAGTATAGTTGTATAAGTTAAATAAATACATAAATAACAGTAATTAGATTGCTTATAAAATGACCATCTCAGGTGCGGATCTTTATGAAGCTGAAGTCATTCTAACTTCAGTCCGAAGTTTCTCTCGAACACTCAGTGATGTTCGAAGCTGACCACATCGTCTGTCAGCGTGCCCCTCCCTTCACTGGCACCTGCACTGAGGTAACGAAACACTACAATGCATTTACTAAACTAGAGCAGCTCATACGGCTAAAAACAACATATCACTTAATGATTTCATATTTTATTGTTGGAAATACTTACATTTAGTTATTGTTTATAGGTCCTGACTACAGGGGTATACTGTGGCTTTGGGCTGCAGCCAGATCAATCTCAACATGCAAACCACTCTCAAACCATTCAAATGTCTCTGGGCGTAAATTTGTTTGATGTTGTTGTCTGAGAAGTGAATAGTGAATCTATTTTCCGGAACCCAGTGAAGTGGATCTCTTGTGCTCTACAAATACAATGCTTTCACCCTATAGCTATACTCACTGAATGAGGCAGAGCTTGATAAACTAGTCAGAAGTCCACAAGAAGATTAAAGTGACCTATATCCCGTTCAAAGATATAATTAAAAAAACTGTTGGCTGGTGTAGTCAATGTTTAGTCCTACATATATGATCATAAAGGAAGTTGTCTGACATAGATTTGTGATGCGCTGTCACAGAGTACAGGAAATAGGTGACGAAAGAGAACTGCATCAGAAATAGGAAGAGCTCATCGGCGTTGGTGTGTGTGCAAGGTTATATTCACTATTTCAGTGACGGTTGGTATCTTTTTTAGGTGAGTGGTCTTTTTTTCTGCTTATTAGATAAATCAATAAAAGATGTTCCTAAACTAGTAGCTGTATTGACCTACCCTTAAACCAGGAAGTGCTATATTAGTTTGTCTCATAATAAATACACAAATTAATGTACCTAATAAAGTGGCACCTGGGGTAGTCGTCTTCTGTTGTAGCCCACCAGTTTTATGTTTTATCTTGAGCATTGAGGGATGGTCTTGATAATCGTATTTGTAATGTTTCAACTTTCAGATAACACTGAAGATGCAAGATACATTTCTGCAAGTTTTTATTGTTGCCCTGGGTCTCATAATGTGTCCCAATAATGACCCTCGTGTTGAGGAATGGGATGATGTCCTAACTGCTGGGATGCAAGTGCGTGAGCAAAAGCTTTTAAGAGAAGAGAAACTGAACCAGGAAATCACACCCAGTGGTCCCTTTGTACTTCAAGAAGACGAAAATGATGTAAAAATGATTCCTTCAGATACCAATTTACATGACAATGATTTGCACAAACACCTGAATGAGAATGGACATTGTAAAAAGGATTCAGGCCTACCACAAAAGTTTCAAAGTGGCATCAAAATGGAGGCTGAGGGGGATAATTTACAAGAACCAGAATTACAAACTACAGAAATTCAAGAAGCACAAACCTACACCAAGAAAGCAGCTCCCAAAACCGCAGAGCCTCAGAGGGATTGCATCTGGTTCATTTGGAAGACTTTCTCAATTCTTTCATTTATCCACTTCTTCTGGAAAAGCAGGCAAAGAAATGCCCTCAAATTAAAAAGAATGGACTCTTTCTTGGTGACCAATATTCCTAAAAATATACAATTAATAGATAGTGATTCACTGCACAATTTTCATTCTCAGTGTGTGGTTTCAAGTAAGAAGCACAGAGAAGATGATTTTTTGGAAGGTTTTATAAATGATCTACTGGAGTCCATGAAGAAAGTCTGTGACGAAAAAGGCAGTATGGCGATTGAAAAGGCTGATTTGGATGATTTACATAATATAATTGTGCCCCTTGTTCCACCCAAGCCATACTTTTTTGAGTGTTTGTTGAGTAACCATGCAGATGATGTGCTGCAGTATATGCAAATGTGTGGTCAGATACAGCTGATGAAAAAGGAACAAATCCAAAATGGCTGCCAGTGTCAAGCCTCAGATGCAGCTGATGATGTGGTTTGTCTTCTTCACAGTGATAAGGACAAGGTAGAAATGAGAAGAAGTAATGCTTTTGATAAATGTTTGTGCAAGGACTCTAATTTTATGTCAAAGGCAGGAGTGGGCCGTTGGTTTCGGAGCACCATTAGAGAAGCATGGTCACGGATCTCATTCAAGTATGAATTTGAGGTCAGGATTTCTAACAGCAATATCCCAGGAGCTCTGACAGTTTGGTTTAGATCTGGAGAAAAAATATGTCTCTCCGTGAATCCTGTGATTAAATTCCACCGTGATGGTCATTTCTTTATCGCACCATACTCTCCAAAAAGCATGGACACTATCTGGTCTCTGTCCCTGTCCAAGTATGAGGATGCTTTTTTAATGGAGATCTCTAAACAATTTCCTACCAACTCTTGCCATTTACAAACTTTAGAAATCATACTGTTTCTTCACAAGAAACAGACAATGCTTACAGGAAGCACCGCCTTGAAGGATTTGCATTTCAAAACTGCACTAATGCATATGGTGGTGCGCAAAGACCCTTGTGAGTGGAGACCTGACTTTGTAGCCAAAAGAATACAAGACATGTTGGCCTTTATGATGAAAAGCCTCAAAACAAAGCAGCTGCACCATGTCCTGATAGGAAACCCTTTAGCGCAAGATGTCATCCAACTACCAACTGATTTTATACAGTCAGATCCAGTGAATCTCTTCCATCCCCTTGTGGTACACGAGTGCATCTACAACAATGCTGTGTTACATTTTCGAGAACTGTTGAAAAATGCTCAGCTGGTGATAAATGACTACCTCGATAAGACACTCCATTGAGTCTTTTACAAAAAAACGTCTTTCAAGGGGATCTGCCCATAAGTAAGACATGATCACCGGGTTGTGCACTGGATTAAAAGTGGATTTCTAAAGTGTCACTAAATCACTCCGTGGAATAAAGCAGATCAAGGCATTTTTTTTTTTTGACTTGTTACTTTTTAATTTTCATCGTCCCATTCATCGTCCCAGTCATCATCCCAGTCATCGTCCTCAAACGCATGGCCAGTTTCCAAGGTTTTCATCTTCAAGTTGTCCTCTTCCTTCTCTTCTTTGAAGTCCACTTTCCAAGGCTGACTGGTGACCATATTCCTGGAGGCTGGTGAAATTCGCAAATTTAGTACATATGCAGTTTCCTCTTCATTTTTAACATGAGATCTTATACCTCTGGGCTCTGTGGGTGAGCAGGATGAGTCACAGCAGGCGCACACCGTGTGGTCACCATACAGCTCGTTCCACCTGACAAAACCAGACACAAAAGACTGAACCCTCAGAAAAAAGGACAATTTTAGACTATACACATACTCACGTTCTGGTTGCTGGATCATAATTGCAAGCTTTAGAACTTTCAGTTGGAGTTTGTGTTGCCAAAGAGATATCACAGTGCATGTAGAGTTGCTGCAAACACAATAATTAATTTAAATTATAAAATGTAAATAAAATGAATGTATCTCAGCTTCACTTGCGTTTTACCTGTATGGTTGAACTAGAAGCCATATTTCTGAAGATCACAGCACTTAGTGTAAACCTCTGAGTAATGGGAGACCCAGGGAGAAACTTGGATTCTGAAGACTCCTTCCCATCTATCATGCAACTGCAATACTACATGTTAAAAGACTGCTTTTGCATTAATTAACCGTTTTAAGAACATACCCCAAATTATCAATCACTGTATATTTAGGACTTGAGGTGGGGCTTTGGGAGGACGTCATGAAGCACTTGTTGATGTATAGCCGTTCACCTGCAGAAGGTGGTGTGTCGGCTGGTCGTTTGGCCTCAAAGAACATGGGCTGCCCCAAGTAGTGGTTTGGCATCTCATTACCTGATGCTAAAGTAGAATAGGAAAAAAAGAGCTTATATTCTATACATCCAATATATAATTCTCATTCTATCAGCATGTTACAGTATTTTGTTTATACCTACCATCTTGAGGGATGAGCAGAAAAGCACCTTTTTGTTTAAGTGATTTAAACATCGTCCCTCCTTGTATCTTTGGCCATATACCAACCTTGTAGGAGTGAAGTAACCTGTAACAATCCTACATTAAGAGTGAATGGGCAACACTTTTATACATTTACGATACTTACCTTTGATATTTACACTGAACAGGTACGTCAAATGGCATCTCTCTTAAAACAGCTGTGGTTGGCTGGTAGTGAAGAACATTCTTGACAGTCAGATCATCTACGTTACTCTGGAAAACAAACATGCTTGAGCAGACCATTATGCACAAAAGCAAAATAAAGATCTGCAGGAACAAACCTCTTTTTGGAAGCCACAGTTTGCCGTCAGATAATAGAGGAAGTAGTAATGGTCTTGGGTGCCTTGGTTAACGGGACATGTACCCAGTTTCAAATATCTGTACGCATCTAAAGTCTTAAAGGCATCTCTTCTAATTCTGATATAAATTCTGTCAATGTGGCACAGGGCTTCAACCAGCACAGGAGTTGATGAGTCAACCGGAGTAGCTGTGGTAGGAGGGAACAATATATTCATAACTGAACTCGGCAATGGTCGTGCACCTCTCATGGGCTTGAAAACAGCTTTCTGGTCCTGAGCAGAGGACACTACAAGATAGTCAGGAAGCATTATCAATTCAGAATCAGAGGTTAGACTAGGTGAGCCGCTCCGAAAGAGTTTGGGCACAGGTCCAGATGATGCACCTCCAGTTAATTTTGCCATATTCTCCCATTCTAACTCTGGATTCTTGTTAAATTTGCCTTTAAATTGGCAAGTACAGGCCGCATAATAAATAACTAATAAAAACCTGACCAGGAAGAACCGCATTTTCAAAACCACTCTATGAGGGCCTGGTGTAGCGTGTGCCTGACTCTTTTTTTTTTTTAGCTTTGTAGGGCAGTATTTTCACAGCTGCTGCAAATGTCAATCATAACCAGCCAACCAGAGGACAGTCCAAGAGCGGAGCGTCTCGGCGAACGACGGAAATGACGTCCTAGCGAGATTTTGAGCGCGAGATTGAAACAGGCGTTACATCGAATGACGAGGACAGACGGCATGTTCAATGATCCGCAAGAAGTTGGGAGAATATAATGTAAGCTGTGGTAAGGTGTGGTAAACCTGACTGAGTTTGAACAATGCACTGTAAGGGGGACCATCATGTGGTCAGTCACCTGCCCCAGGAGGAAACCAGAGGAAACTGTCATAGGCCGAAGCCATGAAAAGAGTAAACACTGATGAAGAAATAAACAAGCCGCTGGACAAATCTGAATAATCACTGTGGACAAAATGCATTTTCTGGACTTTATGGCAATAATTAAACTGTTCAACTGGACTTATATTACTTGACCCTGCAAATAGATTTTTGACAGTTCGGAGTGGGGAGCATTTGGACCTAGTATTAAGGGAGGGGTTCTCACAAAACACTATAAAGAAATATTGATGGGTTGGGGCGCACTGATGTTACTAGAAGTACTCAGGTCCAGCAGGTGGCGACATATCACAAATCAAGATGTTTTTTTTTTTTACAAACGACAGCCACTCTGCTACATGTAGGTAATGTCAGAGCCTGGTTAGGAAACATTAGTGAGTGTACCTCACATTGTATGTTTATTTAATGTACACATTAGTAGAATAGATAGAATTTTGGCTGGTGGCAAAATTCTTGATTTTACTTTCATGAACATTCCATATGACAAACATTTGAAAGGTTCTGTGGCCTATAGTGAACACCATTTGGTAAAACTATTACAATAAAGTAATAAATGCATTACTGTCTGCTCACAAAACGAGTCTTTTAACACTTTTATTTATTATTTTTCGATTACGCTTCATAGCGGAAGTGACGTTGTTCGTGGTTCCAGCACCAGGAAGTACCTCCACACTGCATTCTGAGAGGGTTTTGCTATGTTCGATGGCTGAATATATTGCATATGAATAAATCTGCGTAACCATGGCGCAGATCTTTATTTTCTGAGATATTCTGTGTTTTATACAACACGTATATTAATTTCTATCACCTGCATCAATGGTGTCCGAATGCGTGCCGTTCGTCTCGCATTAGCTGGCTAGCCCGTAGCTAGCTCGCTAAGCGTAAGCGCCTTTGATTATTTATGTGAGCAGAATATTGTCGCTATTCTCCATCGTATTGTCTTTCTCTAATCCCACAGTGACTCTAGAGGTTGACGTAGTTTTTATTGTAATACGTATTATTTTAGTGTCTACGTCAGTTAGCCTCAGCATTCCTTCTGGGTTTGAGTAGTTTGTGAGTGGTCTGCAGTGAGCTTCCAGAGCTCTCTGTGATTCTGATCCAATGCGTGGGATGATGGGGACTCAAAGTAGTCCTGTCAAGAGCTACGATTATCTCCTCAAGTTCCTTCTGGTCGGAGACAGCGATGTTGGGAAAGGAGAAATCTTGGATAGTTTACAAGATGGGTCTGTGGAGTCGCCTTATGCCTACAGCAGTGGTAAGATCACTGTATTTAAATGATCATTACACTAATGTGTGTGTGTCTGACATATCTTGGGTATATTTACTCAGGGATAGATTACAAAACGACCACAATACTGCTTGATGGCAGACGAGTAAAGTTAGAGCTGTGGTGAGTATTCTCCTAATTGTTATCAGATGCTTTTTACAGTTCATCAACCATTACAGCTTGATTATATTTGTTTGTTCTTCTCAGGGATACATCAGGACAAGGAAGATTCTGCACCATTTTTCGGTCTTATTCGCGTGGGGCACAGGTTAGTTGGTCTGCAAAGTGTAATCTTTGGCTTCAAATAGTCCACAAACAAGTTATATATTTTGTTATTATTTTACTCAGGGTATTCTGCTTGTGTATGACATCACCAACGGCTGGTCTTTTGATGGCATTGATCGTTGGATCCGAGAAATTGATGAAGTAAGATTGTTCTGGTTCTACTTTATTGAATGAACACTTGGTAACATGGCAAGTAATCATTCGGTAATGTTTTTTCTCCATCAGCATGCCCCAGGAGTCCCGAGGATTCTTGTAGGTAACCGCCTCCATCTGGCTTTTAAACGTCAGGTACCAACAGAACAGGCAAGGGCCTACGCCGAAAAGAACGGCATGACTTTCTTTGAGGTCAGTCCATTGTGTAATTTCAACGTCATCGAGTCCTTCACAGAACTTTCACGTATTGTCTTGATGAGGCATGGGATGGAGAAGTTCTGGAGACCTAATAGAGGTAAGAGAATTACGCTTACTAAAAATATTTGACTATATTTTATTTGACTCAGCAATGTGTACAGTTTGCTCTTACAATTGTGAAACTAAGTTATACTATGAAGCCAGAAGTCAGTCATCTATTTAGTTAAGAAAATAATCTGCACTTCACAAACAGAGCAGTGCCACACCTGAACTGTTCAGACACAATGAGTGCAGAAAGAATAAGCTATTTACTAACAATGTATCTCTAGTGGTAGTTATTAGCATAATGTCTGTTGTGTTTTATCTATGTATTTATGTTCTACATTTATTGGATAGTTTAAATATTGTTAGTAAATCTCAGATATGACAAAAGTAGGACAGGCCTAATAAAAATTGCCTATTTTTTTGGTTCACTTTGTCTTGCAGTCTTCAGCCTCCAAGACCTGTGCTGCCGCTCCATTGTGTCATGTACACCTGTGCACCTCATTGACAAGTTGCCTCTCCCTGTGGCTATCAAGTCCCACCTTAAGTCTTTTTCAATGGCCAACGGCATGAATGCAGTCATGATGCATGGACGCTCATACTCTGTGGCAAACAGTACTGCATCTGGAGGCAGTTCAAGCAAAGGCAACAGTTTAAAACGTTCAAAGTCTTTCAGACCTCCACAGAGTCCACCAAACAACTCTTCTTCATCATCAACATCATCATCATCATCATCTAAAGGGAACTGTAAGATCTCATAGACAAGTTGCATGGTTATTTTCATATGGCCAGTGTTAATGGCTTTGCTCTTAAGGGGCTACCCAGCTGAAAATGAGCTGGAAGAGCTATCAGCGACTTGCGTCAGATGGATTTTTTCTGTAACTTGACTGACCCTTTGATCATGGACTGGATGGTTGAACTGATTTCTGTTCCTCTGGCTCGCTGGCGCCATCTTGTGAATGTCTGTTGACTTGTAGGCTCACTACAGAGGCGTACAGTGATCAAGTCTTAACAAGTCCCTGAGACAAACCAGGATTAACCTGTCAGATAACACTACATAGGGGTGGAAGGACAATGGCTAGTTGTTGGGATGTTGGGTGGATGTTTTTTTATTGTGTGTATATATGTACGTGTTGTTTGTGCTGGTTGAATGAAAATGGTGTTCTTGGATACAAGCCTGTGTGTCTTTAGTGTTATTGGAAATGTTTACTTTTTGTAACTATACATTTGGACAAAGTGGAGTCTAGTCTTTGACCAAGGATGTTTACTGACAATATTTCAGTCATGCATTCCAATTCCTCTCACAGTAATTCCTTTGAGATTCTGCAGACCGAGTACACCTGACCAATATTGTGTAATGTACCATCATTTGACTTTTTGTGTCACTACCAATATTTTATTATTGAGAAAATTCAGCTGTTGCCGAACAAAATACATGGTGATGTACATACTGTACAGTTTGCTCAGCCAGGCGTCTTGCCTTCAGAAACAGATGATGATGTGAAGTGCACTTTTAAAACACCCAGAGAATGGTAATATAATTAACAATGGTTTTGAACTATGTCATGTATTTTGTGCATTCATGAATGTAATGTTATACTCAATACATTTGAAGTGGCCTATGGTTATACAAGGACTTGAAGGGCCCTGTTGCATACCTATTGATATTTATTGCTGCTTCTGTTTGGTTTGTTGAAAAACACCAACGACTGCTATAACATCTATCTCTTGATCACCTATTTATGATAAATTGGTTCAATTCTTGGTCTTTGTTCCAGAAGCTCATTATCAATTTTAACATCCCACTGAAAAAAAAAAATCTATATGAAATTTAAATGCAGGGAAATCTGAGCATGTGATGAGACTGACACGGCAGCCGAAGTGTACTAGTGTTTTCCTCTGTCAGAAACGAGGTTTGAAGAGGGGATACCTGCTTGTGTCTCCGCTGGAAAGTCGGAAAATAAAAAGTAAAACTAGTTTGACTAAAACTTGTTTTGTGTTCATTTATATTCACATATTTTATTAAAACATCTATCAAGGTCACCGTGGGAATTGTGGGAGCTCTTTGTCCTGTCCGGTGCTGGGCTGCAGTTAAAGCCAGTGGGGGTGTAGGAATTGATTAGTTTCTCTCTCAGTATTGGCCACTTTTGGATAACCGGGACAATGCGGCCCGGTCAAAAGTCATCTAAAGGTTGTAGGGTCATTTCCAATGAAAAGATGAGGGGAGCTGCTTCTCATCGCCTCGGAGCTGCGCCGGGACAATGACGAGTAGCGCACTATTGAAAATGTGGTACTTTATGTGTTCCCACCTGACCGTGGCATCTCTGAGCTACGTGTGAATGAGGCACGGTGCAAAAGAGAGCGACGTCTAGACAAGGGCGTAAACAACATGTTTTAAGACATGATGCGACACGCCCCGTGTTTGACTTAAGCGTGTTTCTTTTTCCTAAACCGGACTTACGTTTAGGGAGAAAACAAGTATCAGCACAGACCAATAATAGATACATAAGATAATATATTGATTTTTAGTAGGCTGTATTACCAACATTGTAACGGTATCCACTGGTTTAGAGAGGTTACACTGGTTAAGAGAAAATACCTTACGATCTCTTAAAATTGTATGGCACCTCTATAAAATTTGTCTGGACATATTGTACATGGTTCTCACCGGAATGCGTGACTTCATACGCGCAGTTGTTGGGGCAGCTTTCTACAACTGGCGCACGTTTTCTTTGATCTTTTTACAATGTTTGTCCAGTTGCTGAGTGCATGGTGCTGCTTCATAAAAGTTTCAGACTCTGGACGAGCATGGGGGCGGTCAAAGGACAGCCCTTTCTGCGTCCATTCACACTCTGAAAGGCTGATGTTGCGTGCTTCAATCTCATTGTGGGCTTTCGTTCGCCTGGGCCAGCGTCCGGAGTTCTAGCCTACATGATGTGTTTTAATGGTGAAGACAAATGCAGGTGCGTTTTTATAATAAATGACAAGTATATCTACATATGACCGGCGCGTGGAACTCTTCTGGATGAAGAATATTTGTCTATGCGCACAAGAGCTTACCACTGGTTCCTAAACGGTTAGGCAGAAGAAGGACGAATATATCTAAATATCTACAGCTTTTCCCACTTTTACCGAGCTGAGTTATGGATTTACTAAAACGAAGACTTCTGCCAAAAAGCAACAATGAAAAAAACTAACAAACTAACAAAAACCGAAAAACCTCTGAGGGGCATACATGTGCGTTTCCAGTGCACGCAAAGGAAAAGGCTAGTATGGATGCGAACATATGTTCTTGTTATCTTGATCATACAAAACACAGGTTTGTTGTGTGCCAGTTTGTCGGAATCCAAAGTCGCCCACGAAGGACTTTGTCCGAACAAGCTGAATACCAATCTGTGGGTTGATGCACAAAGCACCTGCGAGAGAGAGTGCAACGTGGACGAGGTAATGTTGTCATTTTTAAAGATTGTTATATGCTGTATTATTGTACACAAACAACGTTATTCTGTGCAGGACTGTGCTGACTTTGAAAAGTGCTGCACCAATGTGTGTGGCCTGAACAGCTGTGTGGCAGCACGTTTCTCTGATGGCACCCCTGCAGGCCCAGTGAATGGAAGTGAAACTAACACCACAGCGACCTGTGATGGTTTTATCTGCAGCCAACAGGGAGCCACCTGTGACATCTGGGATGACCAGCCCATTTGTAAATGCCAAGACCGCTGTGAGAAGGAGCCAAACTTCACTTGTGCCTCTGACGGTCTCACTTATTTCAATCGCTGCTACATGGATGCAGAGGCCTGCATCCGGGGAGTGACTTTAACTGTGGTCGCCTGCCGCTTCTATCTTGCTGGACCTCCAACGAGTCCACTTCCCCAGGACACCACAGCTCACCCTACCCCAACTTTATCCCAGGAGGAACCTCTGCCACCCACACTCTACTCCAATCCACACCATCAGTCCATTTATGTGGGGGGCACGGTCAGTTTCCACTGTGACGTGATTGGAGTACCCAGGCCAGATGTGACATGGGAGAAGCAGAGTGAACGACGAGAGCGCTTGGTCATGAGACCTGACCAAATGTATGGGAATGTTGTCATCACCAACATTGGACAGCTGGTCATTTACAACGCCCAGGTGTGGGATACCGGTATCTACACCTGCATTGCAAGGAATTCGGTCGGAGTGCTTCGTGCAGACTATCCACTCTCTGTCATTCGCAGAGCAGAAGACGATTTCTCAGAAGACCCCGAAATGCCCATGGGTCGGCCATTTTCTCCAGCTGACTGCTTGGTTGAAGTGGACCAGAGGGTGTGCAGTGGAGAACGCCATGTGGACTGGTACTATGACAGCAAACTGGGCAGTTGTCTGGCCTTCAACAATGGTGGTTGTGAGGACAGTCGCAATAGATTTGAGACATATGAAGAGTGCAAGGCGTCCTGTCAGCGAGAAGGAATGGGAATATGCTCACTACCTGCTGTTCAAGGTCCTTGTAAATCCTGGGAGGCACGATGGGCCTGGAACTCTATCATGAAGCAATGCCAAGCCTTTGCTTATGGTGGGTGCCATGGAAACGCCAACAACTTTCATACTAAGAATGAATGTGAGGCAAACTGTCCACAACGAAAAAAGAAGCCATGCAAGACTTGTCGAGTGAAGGGGAAAATGGTCCCCAGCCTGTGCAGAAGTGACTTTGCCATAGTGGGACGTCTCACAGAGCTGGTAGAGGATCTGGACTCTGGGTTGGCCAGATTTAGTTTGGAAGAGGTTATTAGGGATGAAAAAATGGACTTAACGTTCTTTAATACAAAGCATCTCGAAGTGACTATTGTCAAGATAGACTGGAGCTGCCCTTGTCCCAACATTACAATGGAGGAAAACCCATTGTTGGTCATGGGTATAGTGCAGGATGGCATGGCGATCATTCAGTCAGACAGCTATGTCAGAGCCATAAGTGAACGCAGACTCAAGAGGCTGCGTGAGGTTGTGGGTAAAAAGGGCTGTTAAAAGAACATTAGACATTTTCAGAGACCACTTGTGCCCATATCACAATTTTCATTTTTTAATTAATACACCATACTTCATGTAGTACATCGCAGGTAAAGCAGAAGCATATTCCCACTTCATTCATTCAATTCACACAAGTTGAAATAAATGTATGTCATGATTCAAGTTTGTATTTAGAAAAAATACCATTCTTCAAAAACAAAGCCACGTAACTACGAGGTTGTTCATTCGTTACTTGTGAATAAATCATATATATATACTGTTATTTGGGTGTGTATAACTTGAACCTATTATTTTTTTTACATGTTTGTAATAAAACAGTTTGATGCAGAACATGCTTTGATAACATTCTTGTAACTTATTGTGAGTTTGTGCTTCACCTTTAAATTAAGGCATAGATGAATCCTTCTCCAGCTCTAGCCTCTGTCCAGAAAACTAGTTACAGAATACTTTATACTACACTCTCCTTCCTGAAGAGAAGACACTTGTTGTTTGCAGGCATGTCCAGCTAGAAAGGAAGGCATTAAATAAATGAAAGTCACAGTAAGTAATCCACTAAAGAAGAAAAAATAAAAACAATTTTACTTACAATTTTCTCCAGAAATATACCATTTTGTTCTGCTATAGATCTGAGGAGCATAACGTCCCTGAGACCCCATTCTGGATTTCTTCAAGACAATGGAGTCAAAGACAGTTAACATCAGTCGTATTGAGAACTGTATTTTGACAGGGTATATATCACACACCTTTGTCGTAGGCTGTAGTCAAAATCAACATTGCTTTGTGGAGAGATCTTACCATTCACAGCGTAAGGCTGGGGATAGTATGAAAAATAAACAGTTCAATATCATACAACTACGTGTTTATGACAAGAATAAAAAGAGGCACTTACACCATACGTCAGCAGAAGTCCTTGTGGCTTTAACACTGCTCCAGCTCCTTTGAACAAACCCTGAAAGTACATGTAAATGCACATATATGTTGTTTATGCTCTGTTGAGTGAACAACCTAAATCAATCGAATTGGAATAAATATTGTGTTTGTTTCATTTGGGTCAGTTATTGTGGGATAATTATAAAAAATACATATGATATAATAATAGACTAAATCTCTATTTTTTTTGTAATAATAACAACAGTGTCCTACCTCTGTACAAGCCATAGGAGAAATGTGGATCATGTTGATGTTTAGAACCAGGTCGAGGCTCTCTGGGCAGAAGCCCCAGTGCTCATGAGACAGAGAAGCATCCAGGTGAATGGCAGGCATTACATTAGCCAGCCTGTAGTGTGCTCTGTACGCTTCTATACTGAGAATGGGAACAAAAGGGGGTTGTTACAGCAGGAACTTTATGGTGAATGGCACAAAATCTAACAATCATACAATAAATAACCTATATGTTAATGCACAGTGAATTATCGAGAACTGGGATACTAGTTAATACACTTACCTAGCCAAAGACTGTCGGTCATACTCTGAGGGCTGCCAGGTTATGTTAGACAGGCCCTGGGCGAAATGTGTGACATGCTGCCCAGTGCCAGATGAGATCTCCAGCGCCTGGAGCGGCTTCATGGGGTCCACAAAACCCCGGAGAACCGAAAGGATGGGCTCCTTGTTTCTATCAGCTGCAGGGGCGTTGAGCATCGTGGCAAAACCCCGGTGTGACTGTCGAATAGCACGGTGCAGCTTAAAAAAACAACCGCTTGACATATACGAATACCCCAAACACAGCCCCGAACGCTTGAATTGTTTGACAATATCAAACCACTTCCGCATTTGCTCACGTGACATTATGTTATCCAGTTAAAACGCTGGGAGGACAAAAGTCTATGGCACCGTTATAAAACAATGACAAGGCATCTGTTGTTTTTTTATTCCAAGGAAAGTTAGTATTTTACAAGACACAGATGAATTCTTTCTGTACATTTTTTTCTCCAATAATTTTCAGTAGCCAAATTATTCATGGTATAAATAATAAAAATCACAGTACTTGACAAAACATAGTTTTTTCATTGTAATAAATAAATAATAATAATAATAATAATAAAAGAATTGGATAGAAAAAAATCCAGAAAAAATAACTGTAAACATGAAACAACATCAAAATAGGCTTTAAAAATAAAGAATGCAAACAATACATAGCACACAGGATTGTCATTAGGGTTTGTTTCACATAAAGAACTGGGATGTTCAAGTATTTAAAGGGTAAATTATATATTATAGTAAAAACAATATTCTGGCTCCATTTACCAAATACTGCATAGACAATTAAATAATCAGTGTATTATGATGTAGTCATATATGGGTGGTCTTTCCTTTCCATTCCATTTTCTACATTTTGATCCTTCTCACTCCCAACACTGAGCACTGTCTGTGGTATGTTACTGACAGCTATTTCACCATTTTGACCCAGAAACTGATTTAGACACACAAAAGTTTGCTCAATTTCAGGTATGGTCATGTTAGTAGTGGTAGTGATCACAGAATCACTGAATATTGTGTTGGAGAAAACTGAATTGAAAGTGAATGCTGAGCCAAACGCTGATTCTTGCACAGGGGATCTGGGGCGGTCTGAAGGAGCTACAGATATGTCTCTTGGAGGTTTCACTGGGGGGACAGGTTCACCGCTGTTATTATACATTTCTGGTTGTTTCTTTGGACTTGATTTGTCCAGTTGTAAATTATTCTCAGAGACTTGCACAGGTAGTGAATCTGTCTTTATCTTGCAATCGCTGCTGACGCTTGATCGCCTGGATAAAGCTTTTGGAATAACACTACTGGCTCGAGAAAGGCTTTTAGTAGATTTGTTCCCTTTTAGTTTACCATCTTTGCCAATGGGTGTAGTGAAACAGTTCAGGCAGCCGGACATTGAAGATGATTTACCCTGAACATACAGAACTGTGATCGGAGAACAAGCGACCACTCTGGTTGCTACAGCATTACCTGAAGCTGCCTCTGTCTCACGTCCTTCCTGGTTTGTTTTATCAGTTCCTGTAGTATCAGAAAGACAATGTGTTAGTTTATTTTTGGACCCTCTCCTGATGCTTCTTGTGCCTCTCGAGAGCCAGAAATCCTGATCCTTCTGCTTAGGTGTGGTGGAAGTCTTGTCTTTTGGTGTCGCAGCAGATGACTTTTGTAGCTGGGTATGTTGTGGAGTCGATGTGTCAGTGGGTGGCTCGACAGAGGATGATGGCCGATGAGGTGTGGG
This sequence comes from Philypnodon macrostomus, assembly GCA_036025475.1. Classification (NCBI taxonomy): domain Eukaryota; kingdom Metazoa; phylum Chordata; class Actinopteri; order Gobiiformes; family Eleotridae; genus Philypnodon; species Philypnodon macrostomus. The sequence goes on from JAVQKC010057044.1 coordinate 43,050, forward strand.
CTGTTGGATGGGGCTGCTACCATTAGACCAAGGTTCATTCTCAAGGTTTAGACTGAATTCACCACTGCTCTCACTTTGGGCTCGGCTTTGAGTGCCATTTACTACTAAAAAGGAAAATATGAATATAAGTTAGTTAATAGAATAACAGTACTGACTGTATATCAACTATTGTACACATTATTATTATATTTCCATTAATTATTTATAATTAATTAATAATTTCTCAGTAAACACAAGTATCTAATGTTTGCAAAGAGATCAGTTTGGAAAAAATAAACAAACAAAACAAAATATAGTGAGCAGCATTTCTGTGGTAAAAGAAAGTAAGAATGGACAGACTGGATCCAGATAATGAAAAAGTCAGCACTAGCTCACTAGATCAACAAAGGTCTTCAGAAAATCACATCTGCAACCACTTTGAATCAAATGGGCTTGTGAGAGTGTGTAATTTTATTTTGCGATGTATGATCTGTCGCCACCAGTGGGCAGCAGAAGGGAGTTTTCCAGCAATGCTTGTTTAGTCTGTATGTCAGTACTAGAGATTAACATGAAACAAGGTCATGATTGCGATTTGATGGATTTAATCTAGTTCCTGAGCTGGTAATACATCTGGATGACGCTAGAATCCTCCAAATGAGTGTCCACAGAGATTTACCATGGTTTTGAAGCTCATCGTTATCTTCCAATCCAGATGGCACGGCACTATCATTTGAATCTTTATCTGTAGGGCAGAAACAGAGTCAATTTGTTGTATCCACCATGTCATAGCATAAACAACAATACTCAGTAGCCAGCACTATATAAAACGCAAATGATAAAAAACACATTAGTATGAATCTACCTGTTACCCATAGGTCAGACACATCAAGGGCAGTCTCAGTGTGAATAGACGGATGGTGGTGGGTAGTCTCTGATGATAATGCTTTGGTGGAATGGTGGTTGAAGATGGACAAGATGGATGTGGCGAAAGATGAAGTTACTGTGTCCTCTGCGTTTATATCTGTCCTATTCAGCTCTCGTGTGCTGGCTGCCCACCTGTCATCTCTGAGCAGCGGCGAGGGGTGCACCAAACTACTCAAGGCTAGAGTCAAGGATCCGGGAATAACAACAAAATGAGGATGGGATAAAGTGGTGAACTAGGGAAGCTATGGCATGTTCTATTTTATTACAGAACTCAAGTATAGTCAAAACTACAAGGCTACTGTTTTCTTTAAGGAGTGAATCTGCTGATACCAACATCACAACTGCAGCACCAGGGCCCTCCTGCAATGCAGCATTTCTTTGACCTCTATTGTTTTACTAAAATAGACTTAGTCTTAAAATGCAGATCTAAAATGTGTGCTCAAAATTAGTTTAGCGTTGTAATGAAACGAGAATAGTATGAGGTGATTCCATTAGTTTAACATTAAATATTATAATAATCAATGCATCAGTTTTATTTAGCACTTTTCTGGACACCCAAAGCTGCTTTATAATGGATAGCTATTCATTCATACCACAGTCACACCCTGGTGGTAGTAACTTGATAGACCTTGATAATGAAAAACGAGCTATCACTATACAATTGTATTACTATACTATTACTATACAGGACTGCTAATAGTAAAAGTTAGAACTAAAAATGGTAAATAATAAGCTAGCAGTGAAACCGGACTACAGAGTTTCTTACACATAGATCGACGAAAGATGGACTTGGCTTTGTCCTTGTTCTTTAGTCTCTTCTTCATACAGGGAAACATTTTGAGAGAGGCTATTTCAAAGTGAGTACAAAAGTGTGACGTGGCCACAAGTAAGGGGAGGGGAAAAACAATAAATGAGAAGGGTAACCAGGGAGGAAAAGACAAGAGAGGGATACACATAACACAGAAGACAACCAAAAAGACAAAGGCAGAATATTTAAGGAAAGTTACACACATCATGCATCAACAATATTATACACCAAGGACAAATCTGAGATATCAAGTTGTGTATATTAGCTTACAAATTGGTGAGAAAGTACAAACTGCTCGACCTTTTAAATGCATTTATTTGAGTGATATTTTTTCTTGAGGTGATGGAATTGTATTTAACAAACTTCGTGACGGTATGTGTCCTTCAGAAGGTGATTTATGTAAAGTTGAAATGGTCAGCAGCCTGTTCATATCAGTCTGACTTGAGTATGTTTTTCTGAACTGATCCTTATACTGGTAGTATCTTTGGTAATAACCAGAACTTTGAGCTGTCTTCCTGGTTTTTAGATGAGAAGGGGGCAGTGCTTGTCACTTTTTGTGGATGACACCTGGTCTACCACAGTTACGAAGCTCATACTCACTGCTGCTGCGTTGTGGTGAAGCGGCGTGACAAGCTGGAGATGAGCCTTCTGAGCCTATAAAAGAGCTGTTGTCATGACAGAGGAGTTGAGCCTCGGTCTGGTGTGTTGGTGAAGGAGGCTGCTCAGATGCATTATCACGGCTACTAGATTTAATCAGCTTTCTCAGTTTAAGTGTTATCCAATTTCCACGTCTGTACAAGAGGCAAAGCCAGTAGATTAGGCAAAGGTGAATAGAGCAATAGACTTTTTCATACTTAATAAAAGATGTATTCATGATATTCACTCAAACAGACTGTCAATATATATTTTTAAGTTTTAGACTGAAGAGGAATGCTAAAGTATAATCATTAAAAATGTACCTGCGAGGCGGTGATGGCTCATAAAACTTATACTGGTCCATTATCTTTTCTTCAAGCTTCTCCTTCTGCCTCCTCAGATCATTTAGCTTGGTACTGAGGTGAAAACAAACACATGCCAACATAAAAAACATAGCTGAAAGCCTGAAAATACTTGGTAACTCCAGTCTTACATGAGTGAAGTGTATAGCATAATTACTCATAATCATGATTTCACTGCTTACATATATTGTCGTTCTTCAACGTGAAACAGATCCTTGCTTTCCATGGTCTGCTCCAGCAAGGTCCGGTTTTGAAGCATGAGGGTCTCAATCTGGTTCAGCAGGTGACGGTTCTCTTCTTCCAAGTTGCCTTTCAGTTGACTCAGTAACTATAGCATTTAAACGCACAACAAACGTTATCAAATGGCTACAGCAAACTAACTTTAAGCAATTTACCACATGTCTGTACCTCACACTGGTTGTTCAGTTTTGTGTAATTGATGTCCAGCTCCTGAAAGTCTTTTTTGAGCTTAGAGAAGTCTGCTTGTAGCCAGGTGTGCTCGAGTTTGGCCTCATTCAACTGACTTTTGACCTCTTTGTGCTCGGCTGTCAGCAGCTCATTATCATTTAGAAGCAGGCGATAGGTTTGGTTCAACCTTTAAAAAAATATAGATAAAATATAATTAACAGGAAGTGTATTTGTTGTATTTTGTGGATTTGTGATGAGCACATTCTCACCAGTCCTTCTCATCTCGAAGCCTGCCACATTCAGCAACAACAGCCTTGTGCTGTTCTTTTTCCATAGCTATTTTCAGTTGTTCTTCCTTTAGGGCTTTCTCCAAATCCTCTAGTTGTCTCCGCTGCTGCAATAAAGTGTTGTACCTAAAGATATGTACAGTAACGTTCACATCAACTGTTAACACATAACAGCACAGTAAGAGAAAGGCTTTGAAGAAATATTTAACACATTACACTTACTACAAATATAGTGGGACACAATACACATCTAAAATGCATATTGGTCGAGTAGGCACTACTTATGCTTATTCATTTTAATATACCTTTTATTTAATCATATAACTTTGACCTCACCTGTCCTGCAGAGACCTGTTCTCCAGTTCCAGTGTGCGATGTACATTCTTTAGACATCCATGTTTGCCCATCAGAGCCTCGTACTCCAAGGCCTGTCTCTCATGCAGCGCAGCCAGTCTCTCGTGATCTCGTAACAGCTGCTCGTGGACAGTTCGCAGCTCTTCACGTTCACGTATGACAGTGTCCCGCTCATTCTCTGTCCTCGATTGTTGTTGTTGAAGCTGGGTGTTCTGGGCCAGCAGTGAGGCACACTGGGAGTTGAGAGTAGACTTCTCCACCTGAAATTATTTATTCCATTCATGGTTCAAAGTATCCAAAATACACCTATTCAACAGCTCGTTAACAAAAATATATAATTAGCCAATCACATGGCAGCAAATCAATGCCACACATGGATCATTTCAATAAGTACAAGAGCTTATTAAATGTTTTGTGTATATTGTGTAATACATCCATACCTGCAGATTAGCATTGTGTGTTTGCAGGGCTGTGTTGTTCTCCTGCAGTGCAGTAGCTTGTCTCTGTAGCGCGAGGATCTGAGCTTGTTGGCTGTCAGACTGACTGTCCAGCTGCTTCACATGGGCCTGCATTGCGTGGCCCTCAGCCTCCAAAGTCGCATTCTGTGTGCAAGAACAACTACTGAATAAATAAAGAAACATAAAACATATACAATAAATAAATCAAAATTATGAACATACATTCCTCTCCACGTTAATCAGACGATCTTTGAGCTTTAGCAGTTCCTTAGTTGCCTCTTGACTTTCACGTAGCAGCTCGCTCATAGCAGTTTCTTTTGGAGGTGTGGAACTTAACGCTGACTCCTCATCCAGTCTCTGTTGCAAGGCCTCATAGCTTAGCTTCACCTATGAACAGAATGAGTATGTATTATATACATTGGTAAAATGAAAAAGGCAGGTGTGGACCTACAGTTCTAAGTTCTTGGCGCAGTTGCAGATTGAGGACTGAGGATTCCTGCAGTCGAGCCTCTAATGCGTCTATCTTTTCTTCTTTAATCTGTAGAGACTTCTTAAGAGCCACCTCCAGTTCCGACTCCAACATCTTAAACCTACTGAAAAAGTAAAGTAAAGTATTAGGATGTCTATACAGTGTACATTTCTTATTTATTCTATCTTAAAAATACATACTTGGTGTCTAGTGCTTCTTGTTGTTTCTCTTCCTCCAGCTCACGTGTCAGCATTTCCAAATCATTGTCTTTTTGCTGATTTTTAAGCTTCTCACTGACGAGCTCCTATGAAAAATGAATCATTAGCAGTCATTTAGTCTAAATGAACATATCTGCACACACTTCATGTCTCACCTCTCTGAGTGTGGCCAGTGTTTTCTGGTCAATAGCTCTTTGCTTGGTCAGTTCTCTGTTGTCTCTCTCGAAGCATTTGACTCTTTCAGCAGTCTCTCTTAACCCCTCCAGCTCCTTCGCAAGGAAACGTGCCTCCTTTTCCAGACTGGCTATTGAGATATTACTGCGATCCAAATTAGCATCTTGAATTTCAGCCTGAAAAGTATAATATTTTTTAATCTTATTTTATTATGATGACATGGAAACCTATATCACATCTATATTCTCCTTTTTTATTTTAACCAAGGTTCCTTACCTGTTGGCGGAGCCGTTTATTCTCTTTTTCTATTTGTCTCCTTTCTCTTTCCAGAATATGATTTTCTTGCTCTAGACTTTGCTTCTCTGTTTCTAGTTGCTCCATTCTTCGAGTAGAAATGCGAAGTTCCTCCAAAGCGGCTTGCAAATTTTGGTTTTCTGCCTCCATTTCTTGAACTTCTGCCTCTAGACGCTGGACTTTTCGTTCTAAATGAAAGAAATTGTATTATTATGAAAACAATTTTACTATTAATTATTATTTCATTTTGTAACACAGCCTACCAGTGTTATCTAAGGCAGTTTGTAGATGTTGGTTGAATGTGTCCAGGGTTCTGCACTTGGCCTCCAGTCGCTGTGTGTGTTTGCTGGCATAAGAGGAGTGAGTTGGCAGGCCTGTGAAGATGCTAGCGTAGCTGGGGCTGTAGCTCTTTGAATCAGAAGGGCTCTCTGGCTCAACAACACAATGCAACCCATTGTGACTGTTTTCCAGCACTTCCAGGTTGGACATAAGGTCTTCCGAATGCACACTACCATCTCTATTTTCAAACAGTCCTTTTTTCTGAGCATAAAAATCTGTACTTTCTGTAAAGAATATCTTAGTTTGGACTCCCTCCATTGCCATTGTATGAGACTGATGATTGTAGCTCACATCTCCATTCCACGTCTCTTGTGTTACTGCACTGTCCATGTGGTTTAATATATGTACGTTTGATGACCGTAATTCTTTGGGTTCTTCTGTTGTTGAGGTCCTAAAGTCATGACAAACATGAACAGCATCTATGCTCCTGGAGGTAGCTCTGAGTTCCTCAATGGTCCTCAGCAGACTTTGGTTCTCCTTTTCCAGTTTTATCACCTGACTACGAGTTGTCTCACTCACTTCCTCACTCAAACTTTGTGGGCCTTCAAACACAATTGTAAGTTTTATGTTAAAAATTGAAACCTGCAGAAAATGAGAAGCTGTAATAAAAATGTAACAACACATAGGCCTATACAAAGGACAAATATACTAATGTTTTGGTGTTTGTACTATGACAGGCTACAGAAATGTGCTGCTTTACATGCAACAGGCATGTGCACCTTTTCAGGCCTTTGTCAAAGCACTGGGAACAAAAAGTGACCCATTTTAGGACAAAGCATCTTTTCCTATGTAAATATAAGTACCTCTAGACAAAAGCAGGAATGCATGCATTAACATAATATAATTTGTACCAGTCCCCTTCTCCCTAAAGCAGAATAACAAACTCTTACCCTGGCAGTTCTCAGTCGTCTTGGACAGCTGCTCTAGCTCCCATCCAAGATGCTGGGACTCCTCCATACTCCTCCTCTGGGCCATATACAGAGACAGGTTCTCTTCCTGCAGCTCCTCGATGCGTTTTTGGTCAACTATTTTCTCCTAAAACATATACTTTTTTATTCAGAAAAGGACACACTGGTAACTGTGACATGATAGTGTACAAATGTCTGACCTGTTCTAAGTCATCAACCTGAGCTTTCAGCAGCAGACACTGCTTCTCCAGTTGATGGATTTTATCAGAGCGTGCCCTCCACCCCTCCAGCTGGTCCTCCAGCACCTCTTTGGTCTCCTGTAGAACCCTGTTGTCCTCCTTGAGTTCCTAAGAACACACAAAAAAATAGCTATTCATTTGTCATTTTTCTTTATGAAAATGAGTTTCTCAGGAACCAACTCTGACCTCGACTTTGGCCTTGTAATACTCCATTTTGTGCAGTTGATCTCTGTAGCGTCCTACTTCACTTTCTAGTTTGTCTGCTCTAATGGCCCTCTCTCTCATGGCATCCAGTTCATCACGATAGGTCCGAGCTGCACGGGCCTCAATCAGCAACTGTGAGTTCTGGAGAAAAACAAAAACACATTACACTAACCATAAATTCACAAATGCATTTATCATGAACAAAGCTCTGGAGTATGGAGTAGTGTAGTGTGTATGAATAAGTATAATCTGTGTCACTAACAAGCATCATCAGTTCTTTGACTTGTGTGAGTGCAGACCTCTTGTTGAATCCTCTTCAGCTCTGCCTCCATGTTCTCCATTTCATGTCTGCAGTCCAGGATCTGCTCACTCTTTTCCTCTCTGGGTATATGTGCATTGCAAAGAGATGTACAGGTTCATTGGTTACATTTTAATCTTACCTTGAAGCAACTGACAAAAATGTAAAAGTTTATTTAACATAATATTTGCACTAAACTAATATCGTCATAATATAATTCAAAGTGCTTATCAACTTAAGCCAGTGTTTGCTCTGGGGCATCTGCATTTGAACTAGGGATTGGGACCGGATCAGTGTTTTGTGGCCATGCAGTATCTGTAGAAATGCAGCGCTAATGTGGGTCAGTGGCAGTGCAGGACTATGGAAGTTGCCAAGCAGGCAGTAATGTGGGCCAATCTCCCCCGGGCCATCCCTTATCCTTTAGTGTCCGTTCACTCACTGGCTACTGGCAAGATCAAAGACTTCCTCATCTTCTAAACTGACAACCAGATTTTGTGCTAGATTTTATTTTTGTATTTATATATTGTCTGTCTGTCTGTCTGTCTGTCTCTCTCTCTCTCTATCTACAGTGTACTTACATCTCCTGTCTAAGTCTCCTGATCTTGGATTTGGAGTCGGCCAGCTCCACAGACAGGTGTTGCTGAGCCCCGTTGTGCTGCTTCATGGTTGGCGAATAAAGGGTGGACTGTGGGCAAGAAGGTCCATTCTGCAAACTACACCCACCCTCCCAATCCTGCATTAGCTCTGTTATGGTCTACCCAAAAGACAGAGATTAAAGGGATGAATCAATGCAAAAACAAGTGTAAGTAACATATAATAGAGCATTTGATCTCATGTGAGTTACCTCTAAATAGGTATCTCTCTGATGCAATAGGCTGCGTATGTGTAAAGCGATCCTTCTTGCTACAACCTCTAGTTCATCTGGCTGCACCTCACCGACCTCCAACCAGTGCAGATCCAACACATTCTCCTGACTGTGGGTCAACTGTGAAACAAAAGTTGCACACATATATGCAATACAATGGTTTATTGGTAGTATGCCTGTATAAAGATATCACATACCTCTTGAATAAGCACTGCTATTGCTGCTTTAGTGTCAAAGTCAAGCGTTTGAATCCTCTCAATATAGTCTTCTTTCTTTTCACACTTAATACAAATATTGAAATATATATGGTTAATTTATACAGTGTAGTAAAGATTATGTATAGGCAGTATATAGTAAATGTTTGTGTTTACCTGGACTGCACAGCCCAAGAGTAGTAACAAAAGCTTCTTCATTTCTTCCAGACCTTGCTCTGAAGAAAGAGGAGAGACCAAGAACATTTAAGACAGGGCCTTGTCATTACATGGGAATGAGGATGTTTGGGACTATTTGGTTCTGTACTCAAACTCAAGAGGTCAGGGGGGAAGAAAGGAAGAATTATGTACATTACTCTTCAAAGATAAATACATACCACAATAAGGAGCCTTGCCAAGCAGCAACACATTTGGCAAAGGAGCCATGATTAGTTGTTTTAGATTATCCTGCAACAAGAGGGAGGTTTATTCAGCTTTAATAGAAAACATACTTTTCATGCAAAGTGAACTGATTGAGTAAACGCATGTACATTGCATAGCAGCTGGTGCAACATGTGATAATAATTCTGTCTGATGCAGTTTAAGGAACATTTTAAAAATCAATACATATATAGATTTTCATTTTATACAAATATATACAGTGGTGCTTGTCATTCCTAAGTCTTAAACCAGCCATACATGGACAATATTTAAGACACAAATCTTCTGGAGAGCAAGTTAATCCGCTCACAAGAAAAAGAAACTACTGCCTTTCAGATGTAGATTTGAGATTAATGTATATCTTGTCTTATAGTTATATAATAAAATCTCAAAATATAATATAGTCCAATGTTAATGAGAAATGAGAATTCACCTGGTAGTACGTCTTAATCTGCTGAACGAGGAGGCTCAGATTCTGAGACCTGTTCAATTTGGTCAGCTCGCCCTGAGGTGTAGTTGAAGCACCTCTGAAAAAAAACAAACACACATATATTTCATTATAGTGTTGAGAATATATCATATTTGAGCATTTCCATGTCATTCAACATAACAGAGATATCAAAGAAAGCAACAATTAATTTGCAGAACACATCTTTACACTGAAAAGAGACATACAACAGCATTTTACTTGGCATAAAAATTCATTCTTCATCTGGATTGCAATGTCTTGAGGTGCTCCACTTAAGCTTTACAGTATATTGATAGAGTTGAAGCATTCTGACAGTTGAGTCTGTCCTCCCCCTCCATCTCCCATCTGCACCCTGTTCCACTAAACAGTCCCTAATCCCAGAGGGTCTCACAATCCAACAGATTATCCCGCCTCTTCCTTTCTGCACATTGTTTTTGCAATTAGACCAGTTACGGTGACCCTTTGGGATAAGCTGGATGAAAGAGTACTACTGAATGGCTAGACAGCATTATGCACAGGTTCACTGGGTCATCACTTTTTATATTCTCTCATAAATTCATGTACTTTCAGTTGGGATCTTGATTCATAGCAGTAAATGCAACCAAAATCTGAATCTAGGTCACCACAGTTATCTACAATTGTGTGGATAATTTTAATACCTTTGAACTCACTGAAATATTTGTTACAACACAGACTGTCAGGGGGGCATGAGTTTGTCAAGTTGGAGGTAATTCCTTAAGAACATAAGGGGCCCCATATAATAATCCCTTAAGTAGCCTCTTGACAGTCTGTATGATGGCCCCTTGATTTGCCAAATCTCTAGCCAGAAGATTTAGTTGCTCATCCAACATAATGATGCCAATCTTATACTAAACTATAATTAATTCTTACTTATTATAAGAAGTCCATACCTTTAAGCCATGAGATAGTTCCATGCTAGGCACCACAAATCTTTATTACAAGAATCAACAAAGCCAGTACTGTTGCTGGTGTCCTGGATAGTATGCCAAATGTTTTGAATTCAACTGAAGAAGAGACTATACCTTTAAATAGAACAAACTGAGACTTACATTTGGCTCATGATGTCATTCAGAAACACTCCATCCAATAAAACAGAGTAGTCAAAGTGCACCTCTTGATCATCGGGGACAAATGTCTTAACCTAAACAATAAAAACACGATAAAGACACACACATCGGTATATTCAGCTGCACAAATCAGCTGTACACTTACCCAAGTGACAAGAGGGCTCTGCATGAACTGACCCAGGCAAGGTAGAAAAACTCCACTGTCCATGGTTGCAAAGGTTCTAATTGATGATTCCTACTGAAATGTCCTTCACAGCAACACAGTGATCACATCCTTACTAGTCGTCGGAGTACCACGGTCCCATACAACTATGACCCGACAAGTAGTTTGGTCCCATCTTCTACGGTCCCATACAACTATGACCCGACAAGTAATTTAGTCCCATCTTCTAGCACGGATTTCATGTTATTCTTCGCTCATAAAAACAATCTCTTCATCTAAATTCACGAACTAAAACCGTTTCGACGCCGACAACTCAAGTTTAGCCGCTGTTTTGTCTCACTGCACAACATCCTTGTTCTGCAAAGGCATCTGCCGTCAGTTTACCCCAACCCCTCCCTCCCGCTACTCGAAGGACTCACAGCAGAGGTTAGCAATATCGCATTTCAGTTCTTTTCTATTCCCAAACGTTTAAAAATATTGAATCAAATCGTCCTCTTTGAGCGGTTGGTTAAACTAACTTTGGGCGAGTTGCTGGCTACTAAAAAGCCAATTGAATATCTAAAATATTTTCTCCTTTAATCTGTTACTATGGCTACACTGACCCCGCCCTCCCCTTCAGCAGCAGTGGTTTTTATTGTAATAAAAAAGAAAATATTATTATTATGATTTAGCCTGTATCTGACAGTTGCTACTTTTAGTTAACTTTAGAAATGACACTATATATGTTTATAAAATAAATGTATACATATTCTTTAGCTTTATTAAATCTGTTTTATTGTAACGAGCTGATGGCGTTTGAACCTGAAAAGCTGGCCTCTATCGCCATCTTGTGGTCATACAGACTTGAGGCCTATCATGGAACTGAATTTTATTATAAGGAAACTACTACAAAGCCATATATCCCAAAATAAATATCCCAACACTTTTAAAAAGAAGTATATTTTATAAATACAAACATAAAACATATTGAAATAAAACAACAGCAAAAAAGTAATTGTAAAGGTTACATTATTAGTATGCAAATGATATATTATTCATTTGACGGGAGACAGTTATGATTATTACTTAACTTTATGCCTTGAATATTTCAATTCCATTCATGCTGCAGTGCATGCATTATCAACATACAAATTGTTGAATATAATTAATAGTGCTACGTGCTACTGCTTATTAAGTACACGGTATAAGTATATAGTAATTACACATCTCAAAAGAACCTATAACACAAAATACAGCTTTAATAGGCTACAGTTGTCAGCAGTCTACATTTTAAACTTGTGCATAATGTAAAGACTAGTACAGGCCTGTGGTGCATTGGAAGACATTCAGTGCTCATAAAGAAAAGGGATAAAAATCCACTTTTTGAAGGTCTCTGTATTTGTTGTTTTGATTTTTACCTCCTGGTTGGTTCTTGGCATAACGAGACCGCCAGTCTCTGTCAAAAGCAGCTTTCACTTGATTCAGGATTGTCCCTCCTCTTTGTTTTTGATTATTTTTCATCATGATTACAAGCCCAACTCCTGCATTGATGGCAAAGTCACTGCCCACCCAGTTATGGTTGCCTATGTGGACAGACAATGTACATTCAAGTACTCAAAGTCATTTAACAGGTGAGACATATTGTAATTCATGCAAGCATCACATTGTGTATACCACAGCTTACCGATATATACAGCATTATCAGTCAACACGTATTTGTTGTGGTTGAGAGGATCTTGGACGTCTCCTTTTGGCTCCTTTTGACTAAAGAATCTCTGCAGAAATATGAAGGCCTTTTAAATAACACTATTCACAATTAATAGCACATAACAGATATGCCTATAAGCAATTGTATTGAATTCTAACCATTTGGTCTCAAACATAGGCTCATAGAGTTTTGTTTATTTTGATTAATGAGTTAATTTCCATACCACATCCAGTGAACAGTTGTGAAGTTCCAAACACAGCGATTTCAGAGAAGACACAAAGTTAAAGGTGAGAGGGTGAGTGTTTTTCGAGAAACTAATAAGGAGACGAACTTTGACCCCTCTCAGCACCACAGCCTCCCGGATAACCTCATCAATAGGCGACCAATACCTGAAGGGACACTTTATTTTAGTCACAAATAACTTCCAATATATGCTCAATGGTCTGTTGTATTAGATGAGGTAGGTAATGTTATATTGGCCAGTTGGCATTATGTACAAAGCTGCTTTATTGTTGAATGTGGCATTGACAGGTCACTAGGTTTTGAATTGTCACAAACACCCCTGTAAAACATCTTAAGTGAACACAAATCTAAATTGGTGTAATGTCACTTATATAAGATGCATAGCTGTCCTTGGTTGTTGGTTGGTTTACCTCATGACTGGTGTTCCTCTGAGCTTCCTGTTCACCAAAGGGAGGTAGTCGGCCACCGAGATGAAGACAAATGTTTGTGCCCTCTGTATGATTTGACAGATGGCATCTATATCTCTGGTGCGATCTTTGGGACAGAACAGTTCAGGAGAGGTCTGCACAAGGAAATGCATCATCAAGACAAGACTTCACCATAATCATTTACAGACGCCGTCTTTGTCAAGCACATCTAACTTAGATTCATTTATTCATTCATCTTTCTCCTTTTATTCCTGTTGGGGATGACTGGAGCAACTATGAGTCTTCCTAGGCCGGGGGATACTACACTATAGACATTGGCCAGTTAGTTGCAGGGCTGACACAAAGATATACACAGACAGACAACCATTCACAATCACATTTAATCACTAGGGACAATTTAGTGTCACCAATTCTCCTAACACTTATTGGATGAAGACTATCCAGAGAGAACCCAAAGGATATGCAGATTTCTCAAGAATCTAACCTACAACCGTCTTGCTGAGAGGCTGGGGCACTAATTCTCCACTGCTCCTACAATATATTGCTTCTTTATTTTTTAACAGAAGCAGGTTGAAGTCGGCAGCCTGTGTCAGCATGGCTCCATTAGTTCCTGTAGGTTGATGAATGCCCCAAATTGAACTGGTAAGCGCCTTGTCGCTTTGAGGGTAACAAGATTCATTACTGTCAAATTACACCGGTTCTCAAGATGCTCCTCAGTGTGATATTAACATGATAAATAACCTCTTGGTGTGATTCATTTGTCAGCATTAAACTTTATAGCAAGAGCAGTCCTTGTGTGTGTGTTAAGCTATAAGGTTTTGGGTATGAATAAATCAGGTAAATATTTAATATATGTATAATATTTATTTACTTGATTTTTTTGTAGCTGTTTATAAAATGAGAAGAAACATAGAAATCCAATCATATGACCTCACAGCCTTCAGTCCAACTGTATGCATTTTGGAAGGTCAGGTAGGTTCATCCCACCATTGCAATAGTGGGACCCAAGGGCAATTGTGAGATGCTGTTAAAATCCAGTATCCAGACAATAAACAATTTCTTTCAATACATTTGAAAGCGTCACTATTTTACTGCATTTCTTAACACTTGCCTTAAACATTTGCACTGTATTGTATTATAGTTGCTCATTGCTTACAGAGACATATGCTGTGGCCTGGGTTGTATTGAGTTGAAGCTCCAGTGGCTCGTGTCTTCCATAGAGGGCTGTAACTCTTTTGGACCAGATGGAGGGGATATAGTCTCGATCATGGAGCTGCCAGTAAAAGGAGAAGACTCTGTGGAGGTCTAGGGCCAGACAGCTGCAGTTAAACACCAGCACCCCCAGCTCTTTTCTCTAAAGAGGGAGGCACAGAGCAGGAAAAAGCATCTGATCAAGCAAAGTTGCATTAGATTTGGTTGACTAATGAAAGGTGTGTCTAAGTGATGATGTATTATAATGAGGTAATATTAGATAAGGTGAGGTTGTAGATTAATTCAGCAGATGCATCAAAATAGTGAACAAAGATGAATGCTTCTAAATATAGCTCCTCAACACAGCGGAGGTATTTTTGACTCTGCTTTTCATTTTCTCTTTGTTGTGCTTTGCTTGACCCAATATGCTTCATTTGTGAGTGGATTTATTATCATCTGTCATACATACACTTACTGGCCACTTTATTAGGCAGGCTTATCTCACTTACACACATTACAATGTATTTAGTCATGAAGGCCTACTTATTTTCAAGACGAACTAGAATGAAAATATACAATAACAATAATAAAAAAACAGTCACCTGGGTGAAAATGTCTTGTTGATATTAAAGGTCAGAGACATGTTTTAGATAGCTGAAGGGCAACATTGGCTCAGATAACCACTTGATACATCAAGATCTGTAAAAGACCTCTGGGTACACACCAAATGACAAAACATAAAGCAAGTAGGAATAAGGTCTTCCTGATAAAGTGGCCACATCTAGACAAGGCGATCAATTCCATTTACCCATTCAACTGTACCCAGTTCCACCCTCTGTTGTGAAGGACATACTAAATACAAAGTGAAGTCCTTGTCTTTTAGACAGAATGCAGACAGCCATCTTAAATCTCCCCACATCCCCAGGTGCGCACATAAGTAATAAAGTGAGTTCAGAAGTGTGCCTCGGTCTGGTCCTATGGGTTTGCAGAGGATGTCATTTAATTACATTTGTCTCACATTAATCTCAATAATTAAAGCCACACTAACCATTTCAGACAATATAATTAGTCTATACTGCAGACTCCTTCATTACCATTTTGACATTTCATTTTGGATCATATGCTAAGGCATGATGCAGTTGATGTTTGTTTATACTTACTTTGGAAAATGACCTCCAGTCCATATCACCGCTGCCAATGTAAATATGCTTACGGTCCACAATCCAAAATGAAGAATTTAGCCCACCTCTGGTGAAAGCTGTCATATTAACAAATGTAACTTCTGCGCCTTAAAAGACACAGTTAAAAAATAATTATAGAAACATGCAAATTGAATATGATGGAAAATGGTGGGAAAATATAATGTAAAACATGCCTAACATTACAACCACTGACAGCTGAAGTGAGCTAGGCCCACGCTGTCATACCCAAAAGCATGGTGTATATCGGCGAAACAGCCCCATACGTCTGCCGCAACTACTATGGCACCAACGGGCACTTTAATCGGGCATTGTGTGATTTCTAAGGGTTTTTATAATTGTTAACAAACAATGAAGAGGCCCTGCCCCAAAACTATGACAGATTTAAGGGAAGGGATTGTGAAGAATGTTTTTGGCAAATTTTGTTAATTTCCTTAAAACTACATTGAATCCCATAGGGGTCAAAAACATGAGGGCGCTATTCAGTCATTCTATATTTGACCTTGGTGATTTGCATATGTACATTAAATATACACTAGCCCGGATCACTGTGCCAAAATTCATGTAATTTTGTTTTTGTTCATCAAGATTAATGGCTCAATAAAAGTGCACTAGAGCATTAATTACTTAATTAATTGACATTAATCATAGAAGAAAGATCCGGCAAAAAGTTTTGAGTTATTGCGTTCACAGTTTTAGGGCATTAATAAATGAATGACTTAATTAATATTCATTAGAAGTACCAAAATACAGTTTGGTGACTTTATGATATGTAACTGTGTGTAAACATGTAAGATCTGCTAAAGTCACCAACAAAGGACAACTCTGTTTTTAGCATGTTGAAATAATGTGTCTAGTATAATGCCTGCATACACATCAAAGTTGCATAATGTTGAAATTAAGTTGTGATTTTGAATATATATAGTACTCTGGACAGTATCTGCAAACATTACAATCAATATTGTGCTGTATAAGACCATTAATCTAGCCAGGAAACTACATGTCTAAACAATATCACACTGCTCTTCTTGAAGGAAATCCTACACCCGCAACACAAACACCTAACACAGAAATATAATTTACACTTACCATGTGCTATCAAGGTCCTCAGCTCAATAGAGTTAGTCAAGCTGCTGGCAATCTTCAATTTAACCCCTCTAGATTTTAGGCCAATCAGTCTCTGGAACAAGAACTGACCCTGAGGAAGAGGCCGATGTTACGGATGTACAGAAGTGAAGAACTAGACTAATTTACAGATACTCTGATTGGTAGATCCATTAGCCACCCAGAGCTAGCTATCAGGAATAATATGAAGAGACACAGCTTATTCACAGCTATTTCTATACAAAGAATAGAAAGCCAACTACAGACCTATTAATTATTCTCACAATTTCTGGTTTGTGTGAGACCATGATAGAAGGTCAGGAAGAGAAAAGGAGAGCCTCTTATTCAAACTTAAATGTTTTTCTTTTTTTGCACAGTTTCACAAAATAACGTGGTTCATATTAGTAGTAAGGCTTGACTGAGTACCTGTTTGGCACTGCCTGGTATTGTTTCCACGTCCCAGGAGTTTAGATTCCAGACAGGCGATACCATCTCAATTGAATGTTTTGCCAGATCCAACAGTGTATGAAAGCCAGCAGAAAGAGGTAGGTTTGTCTTTGCATCCGAGGAGAAGAGGACGTCGTCTGGGATATTCTCCACAAGAACAATGCTGACACAAAAGTAATGGTGATTGTGTATTTACCTTAATATTACACAATTCACACAACATCAGTTTATAAAGTTGCATCAAACGCTTTTACAATTTCAAATTAAAATGTTAGTCAAAATACCTGTTGGGACACACTTTCACAATCTTATCCGATCCAAGAAATAAATAGTTAAAAATTTTTCTTACCTACAGTTTCTGCTACAGTTCTCCTCTGTGATCCCATCCTCACTATCGCCCCAAATGTCCACCGATGAAAAAAACAATGCTACCAGCACGGCAAAGCAGCAGACCAGGGCGAAGATAGCAATGCACTTTTGCTGGGTCTAAAAAGTAAGACACACACAATGACATTTAAAAGAGGCCATTATATACATTTTGAAGAATTTTGAATAAATTTTGTTCCACTCAACATTAGCAGTGCATGTTGATAATAATGATGCATTAGTTTTATATAGCGCTTTTCTCAACACTCAAAGATGCTTTTTTGGTGGTAAGCTATTTGGGTAGCCACAGCTGCCCTGGGGCACACTGACAAAAGTGTACGGCCCCTCTGACTACCACCAAACAACAATCACACAACCACATTCATTCATAGGCAATGTGGGTTAAGTGTCTTGCCCAGGGACACAACGACAGTGTGCGCTCGGATGGGGACTCGAACCACCG
>JAVQKC010057058.1:0-18904 GCA_036025475.1 Philypnodon macrostomus
AGATATGATTAGATATAGTTAAGATATGGTTTAGATATGGTTAGATATGGTTTAGATATGGTTTAGATATGATTAGATATAGTTTAGATATGGTTTAGATATGATTAGATATAGTTTAGATATGGTTTAGATATGATTAGATATAGTTAAGATATGGTTTAGATATGGTTAGATATGGTTTAGAATTGGTCCCAGTTTTGAGTGTACCTAGAGTTAATGCTAGTTCAGACATGGTTTAGTTTTGGTTTACACCTTATTAAGTCCCAGTTTTGACCTGGTTAAGTTTTACTTTAGGTCGGGTTATGTGATATGGCTATAAAAGATCATATTCAATTCTGATAATCCTCTAATCTGGGAAGATCAGTGCATTCATTTATGATCTGCTTTTCATCAGCAAATTTACTGTAACAATGCAAGTGTTCATACTTCATATTGATAAAAAAAGAAAATAAATAGCATTAAGTGTTATGATTTACATTGAATTTGTAATTAAACAGGTAGGAAGACTGATATCAGTAGTTTTCTGTATAAGACAAAAAATACAAAAACTGTGATAAAATCTAATTCATGATCTTTATTAATAAAATCATGATTTTTACCACATTGCCACCCCTAACACTGACCCATTTGAGTCCTGGTTTAGTCCAAGCTAAATCACGGTTTACTTTGTTAGACCCTACTGATTTAGTTCGAGCTTGTACATGTTAGTTTAGACCAGGACTCCAGTGGGCGGCTGCCTGGACCCCTGCTAATAACTGAGAGGCACTGACCAGGCTACCCTCTATATGTCCTGGTAGCAGTGCAGAGGGCATTCAAGTGCACTTTTACACTGTACTTCAGAATGGGGATGTTTAGTGGATGCTGAAATAACCAGATAGCAACAGAGAATACATTTTACTAACTGTTGCCATGGAGACACAGCTGATGAGGAAGAGTGTGCAGTGGGATCCCCATCATCCGCTGAACACCGGGGCTTCTTTCTGACAATAAGGATCTGGCCTCGACAGACAATAGCTCAGTCAGCGAGTCTATATTCATTTCTTACGCTTTTTGACCTCTAATTAATATCTTGACTAGAAAAAGGAGATAGCCAACACGCTCTGGGTAATTCTTCCCGCGTCTGTTAATAGAGAGCCGGACACCGGGAGCCCCCTATAACCAGACACTGCAGAGCTTCAGCCTACACCGCACAGACAAAGAGGCAGCGGAGTAGCTCGTCTAACCGTTTCAGTTTGTAAAACAATGCTTTATAAACACGCACAAATAACAAAGACAGATAGACCTATATTCTTAAATTGAGAAAATGGAAATGACAGAACAGCAGGAAAGCGTTACAAAATGTGAGTAGACTATTAGGACTAATACAAGAATAAAATAAATATTACATTATCCTACTTACACGTGAGTTAAAATCCAAAATAAATCTCATGAACCCGGCCGGTTTTGTGCATTTCTCTCTTCCCTCAGCCCGTGTCTGCTGCCTACCACCCGCCACCACTGCGTCCTTATAAATGACGTCAGGACGCAGCCGCGAGGATCACACGCGCTGAAATAGCCGCTGACCAAACGCTCAGGCACATCTGACGTCTCAGTGGAAAACCTCGGACAACTGCCAAAACAGTCTCCAAAATGAACCAGTTAGACTGAGCAGCAACTAGGTTATTATTGAGCCGTTATCTAAAAAATCATTAGGTAAACTGACAACTTTTTTGACCAAACTGATGGGCAGTATCTTAAAGTGAACGGCTGTTTGCTTTAAAAGTTACGCAGAATGAGATTATTTCTTACCGAGTTGGTCACCTCCACGGTCCTTCGACAGTCCAGTTCGTGATGGTCTTCTTCTTTCAATAGGTCAGATGTGGTTATAAGTTTAATCAGTTCTGTTTCTTTCTTTCACTCCAAAGGAAAATAACGCAAACATGACACAGATGTGAGCGGCACAAGTCTTATTTGGAGAGAGGGAGTCCGGACAGAGGCGAGGAGAGCAGTCCTCTGTGGGTGTGAGCGTGCGTGCGCGCGCACGTGTTGTCGTGCCTAGTAGAGATGGTATTCAACAGTGCTGAGTCATGTGATGACTCTATAGACATTTTAATCTTATACACACCTACACATTGGATACAAAAGGTCTTGTGGCTGAATTACAAAAAACATATATGGTCTTCTATGGAGAAAGTCTAGTTTTCTTTCTGAGATCTCAATTCAGTTCCAAATTTAAATTGAAAGGGCAGTTTATGTTATATGAAGTAGAACTGCATGGCATGTGAAATACAAAAATAAACCTTGGTCCAAATGTAACATTTGAGGAGACTCAAGATATCAGAGACAAATCAATCACAGTAAAAGCACACATACCACACCAGACAAACATTCTTTCCTGATTTCAACACTGCTCAATATCAACATGCACCAGTTACACTGAACATTCTCAAAACTACAGATTATACCACCAGGACAGTGTGAGTCATTGATATTTTGGAAGTTAACTGTTGAGGAAATGTAGCAGCTGTCACTTTCCTGTGTCAATTTGTCAAAGTAATAAATAATAATGTCCCAAAAGAACAACTGGTTGGATCAGCCATTTTGCTGTATAAAGACTGAGACTAAACACAAGAGAACAAATCAAGCCTTAATGATATAAATAATCCTATAACACCAATTTGATTCAAAGATAGTACATACTGTTTAGGGTTTTCAGTTGTAAACATACTCAGCGTGATCAGCTGTGTTTGGGTGAGGACTGCTGATGACTAATTATAGCTCTCTGATCAATGTACCAATGCAGAGTACACTCTGAAACCTTTGAGGAACAGTTGCTCCTGAATTGATACTGGGTTTCCATGGTGATGCCGAACTTGCCAGACAATGTGTCTGCCAATGTACCGTCTCAGCACTGGGTACAATGTGCACGTGTACAGTGCATGAGGAGACTAGCTAGTGGGCCTAATGCTTTAGACTGCCAAAAAGTCCATCATCTGAAGTGAACAATAACAGAAAGATGAATGAAATGTCACAGACATCAGTGAAGAGCAGAGGACCCTCTGAAATGTGGAAATGAAGCAGTTAGATTCATGTGCGTCTGTAAACATCCTTTTTTAAGAGCCTCAGAACAAACCGTTCTTGCCACCTCCTCTCTCACGTCTACTCTTCCTGTAACCATAGAGACAACTATTGACTGATCATTTTTAAGACCAGACAGCTATGGTGTCAATTAAAGCAACTGGATCATGGAAGGTAAATGGACACAAAATCAAGTTCCCTCCAAAATTCAGCATATACCACGTTTATGCAATAGGACTTTACCACACAACCATATATACAGCAAATATAGGCCCTGCTTCCAACCAAGTCATGTATATATTAGGCACAGATGACACAACCAGAGTACATGGTCAAGACGATGATCAGACAAAACGGAACGACATGACACAGGCAAATGTACTTAACAGTTTAAACAGGCAGCCACTGTATTTATATTGTGCACATAACATAACACTGAAGTCAAGTCTGTATGTAGATGCAAACGTCAATATCAAGCCTAAAGATTTGTATAACAAATGTATAGTCTACCAGCTTTCCTGGCATGGCCCCACCCAATTTTAAGAAGACAATATTAATGTTATTCAATTAATGTTCAATATGTCCTTCATGCAATTGGAGTCGTATGTGGGCTTTGTCAGAGTCACATAATTAATCTCTCGTAACCTGGCCAGTGTAAAATACTGATTCAAAATGTGTGTTCCCATTATAATAAATATGCACAGTACCAAAAAGATGCCAGCGGTAAAAAAGCTAAAGGCATTCTCATTAGAAATCATGTCAAAGGGCAAGAAAAAAATTTAGCAAAGACCTTATAAATCAACAAATTCCTTTTTTGGAAGTAGTTTTGTATAATTCTATTGATTAACAAACATTTTAATTTGCCAAATTCTACTATGCAAGGAAATACATTAGACACAGCAATGGCAGAAATGTGTGATCACTACTTGGCAACAGTGTGCTCCAGAGTTTATTGTCAATCGTCAGTTTACCCTCCAGCCTGATTTTGTATTAAAGTTTATGGATTATATGCAGGTATCTAACGTCAGGATACAGGAGGTTGACTAAAAGGGCCAATAGTCGAGGGCCATCTTTAAGACAGTGTCCAGGGTAACGGATGAACTGCACAGCTTTACTCACACAGTCCTCAAACTCAGAATAGTGCTTATTACTTGGCAAAGCCTCCAATCCTCCCAATGCCTGTAATCACAGAAATACATGTATTATTTTCACAGACAACTTCAAACAGACATACATTTCATTTATGTTGCCTACATGTTGTGCTTTTACAGAAAGCTGCAGTTCACTGGTGTGAAGGCGAAGCTCCGTCTCTGATGACACCTGAACTGAGAGGAAGACTGCAAGACATCGTACGATCACTCTGAACCTGGGAATACAAAATACAGTTTTTAATACATTTTTAATCTATAAGGTTGTAAAGTGTAGCATAATCTATACAAAAACAGTTTTGCTTACTTATTAGAAACAGGAGACCTCTTTCCAAGGCCTATTGCTCGAAGAAGCCCAGTGTTCAGTCGCTCCTCTCCCATCTCAAGCAGCCTGGTTTGTAGCCTCAAAAGACTCATGACTACACCTGACATTTCACCATTTCCTGCTTGTGGTTGTAGCTGCTCCGCTGACAGACTTAGGGCCTTATGCCACCAAAGAAACAGCTTGGCCTCATCACCCGGCCCACTGTAAAAGTATAATATAGTTCAAATAAAGTAATTATTGTATAGGAACCTGAAATGCAAAAAGATATACACAGAGAGGTGAACAAACCTGGGAAAGACCTGATTGGTCCAAGTGTTGATTAAAGCCAGAATCCTTCTCTCATTGGCTGCAGTGTATTCACTGTTAAGGCGCTGAAGGATATAGGCATAAAGGGTCAAGAAGCTCCCTCCTGATTGGCTCTCAGACAGGAAGTCATCAATTGTAAGCTCTGGAACCTGTAAAGATACCAAGACTGGACCCCAACCAACAGACTCCTCTTCAGCTGCAACAGGACAATGTAAAGATTAAGATATACAACTAACAAAAATAAAAAACAGTATCTTTATAAACAAACCATGGTTAAAGTAAGCAGTAATGCAGGCCTCCATAATGCGCGTCATGTGCCGTACTGATGCCAGACACCGGGAGCAGGCTGTCAGAAGAGGTAGAATCGGAAAGCCCCTCCCCTTCCTGTCCAGCCAGGCGATAACATGGTCAGCAAGGGCTTCTCCTGTTGAGACCCCTACACCATTGAGCAGAGTCAGTGCATCATTAAAGAGATTGCAGAACGCCATGTGTCTCTGCTCCAGGCCCGTCTCTAAAAAGGAAATTAAAAAATATTAGTGCAAAAGTATAAATAAAACCTGTGACGCCAGATAAAAAAGAATTACCTGGTGGATTGAACATAACAATGCCCTCCAACAGCGAGTCTTGTTGAGTTTGTAGGCTGCTTAGTTCAATGCTGCCTCCTTGTTCCAATGTGATCAAGGACTGGACACACCATCGGATATATGCCCCTGCCTTCAGCGTCTCCTCCTAGCAGACAGAATAAAGAAATAAATAAAATGTAAATTGGGCAAATAATTTAAGATAAAATTGGTAAATAGGAAAATTAAAGGTCTCACCATGTGTGGATCTCCAGTGGGGTTATGGTAGATGCCAGCAGCACTACGCAAGAGTTTAAGAAGTAGCTGAGGCGCAGAATCAGAACTGAGCAGCAGAGATGGAGGGTAGTGGGTGCCTACATATCCCAGAATGCCTTGGTATGATGACAGATCCAGACGGTGCCAAGGTATTGATGTAGACTGCACCAACAAACTGAGTAATGGAGAGTCCTAATAAAAAAAAAATTATATGTCTGGCAAGTTGTAAGAAGAATTATACAAAAATGAAAAAACTCACTTGTTTACTGAGAAGTTGCTCCTCTTTAGCAAGAAAGACTAGCATGTAGAGCAGATAGACCAGCATTTTGTGTGATTCCTTCTGAGTTTCTTCAGACGTCAGGGTTGGATATGTTGTTTGAAGATGTTCACTCAGGACACTAACCCAATTCACTTGACATAACACTTCTCCCATGAACAGAAAGCAACTCTTGGGACTTCCTCTTTCTACCTGTTGGTAAAAAACAGATATTTACTTGTATGCTGTAAAAAGTATAAGAATAGTTTTTCTTTCTCCATTTCGCCACCTCTTTTTATATCAGACTGTACATTTTAATTGAATTTTATTTTTACTATTGTATTTGGATTGTTTATTTGCTAAGACAATGTTAAACAGGGTCTTACTTTATAGCATGGTAATAATATGGTGATCGTGTGGTAATAAACATGTAATAATATGTGATAGTGTGGTAATAAACATGTAATAATATGGTAATAGTGTGGTAATAAACATTTAATATTATAGTATTTATGGAAACTATCAAATTATTTATTTGGAATACCCATGTAATTTTATGCTATGTATTTAGCAAGATAATACAGTAGTAATACAATAAAGAATAACCTAGTAATTACAGGTGACCTATGGTTAGTGGTTGCCATGTATATTACCTGTTTATTACCACACTATTCTGAATGTAATGTAACCAAAAAACGTTTGGCCACACCTACAGTAAACGTAGAACACACACCAATAAGCTAATACATCTGTTTATTTGTGTTACCACTGAACACAATATATCTTAATATTGTCTCAATTTTGAAAAATACCGTGACCTACATTCTTGGTCTCATTGCCCAGTTGTAAACACAGAGTCTTGGTTAGTTATTTGGGTTTGGAAATATGACTCTAATTAGTAGCAGTGGGTCTAAACTATAATTACTGGAAAGAAGTCTAATAATAGGAAGTAGGGATCATTAAGTGAAGTCTCAAGTTAACAAGTGTCCTAAGATTATACAAGTCTAAATGTGTGTGTAACGTTGAAGGGCAAAGGCCATGTGTCTGCCAGTGTCATACATTGAAAAGCTGCTCCATGAGTTGAGTGTCAGGGTGCAGGTGTCTCCAGGGAAGGCTGCGGAGGTGTGTGTGATAGAGGTAAAGCAAGTATTCAGGGGTTCGCGGGGCAGTGCAGCTTTCACAATACTGCATCATACAGAACCAAAGGGCACCTCTCTGTCCAGGGAGGATACGATCTATAAAGAAAAACAGTTCAAAAGTGAAGAAACAGCACTGACAGACAGACTTTTTATAGCTGGAAGTAATATAACGACAGCTGAGAAACTACCTCTGAATTTGAGGTGCAAAGTCTCAGTCAGTTGAGTGTAAAGTCCAACCAGACATCCAGCGACATCTGCTGCAGTTTCCAGCCACGGGTAACACTTGACATTACTGAGACAAAAAAAATGTTTAAATTAATTTTGTACTTATTCCCAATAGTTTTAGGGAGGACCTATTTTGTTAACCATTGGCGAGTAGCCGCAGGGCTGACACAAAGACAGACCTAGATAGATATATAGTGTGACAAAAACAATTGTGCTTTGAATAGACAATGCTTATATTTTACCACCAGCACCATAAATAGTTGAATAACATTTAATGGTTCAATTAATCCATGTGTTTTTTTTTTTTTACAAAGCAACAGTAAATAGCCTCATAATGTATTGTTTTTGGATCACATATGATTCAGAAATTATTACCTGAAATCCTCTTTATCCAGTGGAAAGATCCAAGGCCTAAATAACTTCGTAATCTTGCTGTGCAGGACCTGCAGAGCTGAATTGAGAAAGCATGTATTTAATTATAAAGTTTAATCAAATAAATTGTGATGAGAATATGAAGTTTACTAAATAGCTACCTTTCACTGTTTTGCTGCTGCCCACAGACTCTCTGGCACAGTTGCTGCTTTGAACATTGATTAAACAGTTAATCAAATGTTCCCAGAAGGACACCACATCAGGGATGTAGGGAGCCCAGGCCGAGTAGAGACCAAAACTGCAGAGATCACTTTTACTGAGACGACTTTTTTGAAAATATTCACTGAGCCAGTCAACTGTTTCATCCACCTATGGACAGTAGGACATTTGACAATACAATACTGTTGACTAAACTAGATAAACTGTTAAATTTACACACACACAAAACTGTTACCTGCTGAGGAGAGAGGCTGATGGGGGATCTGTGCAGAGAAGCTTGATGCCCAACAGCACGTCCAGAAGAATCTAAAATGTTTTGGACCTGTTCGCCTTTGTTCTTATTGCTGCGTAGAGAAGGCAGACAGCCAAGCACCCGCAAAGTCACTTTCCAACACTCTGGACTCAGCAACTGGTCTGATGAACCTGGAGAGTACAAGACAAGCTCTGGACGGATGTATGTACCAATAACAGCACCCCGGTCCTGTGGAAGCGTGTGATTGGTAAAACAGTTCCTTCTCTGACAATAAAACAAAAATCCTTATAATACAGCCCACAGAGGACCTCAAAGTATCCTTTTCTTCAGACTATTGATGGAGTGCTAATGCAAGAAGGTAGTGCAGCTTTCATTCATATAATCACATAATCTAAACATGCAATAATTAATTTGTAAGGGTTACTTGTCATGAGCAGACGTAGACAGTCACTGTAGTGGTCAGGAAACCGATGGCGCAAAATCAAAGTCCAGTGTTTAGTAAAAACATGAAACGGTGTGAGAAGTTCAGAGTCAGGATCTCGACCACAGACACAGAGAGCACCATGGACCAACTCCAGTAACTGAGTCCTCTTAGAAAAGGCTGGGTTTGCTTCATTGAGCCACTGGATCAGGTCAAACTGTAGGGCATGATGCAAAGAGACTGCTGACACTATTCTAATGTTATTAATATTAATACAGTATGTGGTGAACTAACCTTAGTGAGCAGCATAAAGATGACGTCAGTGCTGTCGAGGTGTAAGGAGGTTACCACGTCTTGGTACAAAAACACAAGCTGATCGGGTGCAGCGTTTGGGGTGAAGAACGGAGAGATGAGAGGACAAAGACGTCTCTGCTCCAGAATGGTTTTCAGAACTCGGCCACACTCTGCTGCATTGCCCTGAATAAACACCTAGAAACCAAAATTAACACAACACACAGTCATGTGAGTTCCTTATACATGACAGTGGTACAAAAGATAAAAAATGTATTTGCATAATTTCTTCTATTTGACTAACTACTTGTTGAAATATTAAATAAAATGTATCAATGTAAAACTATGACCTAAATACAGATGTCAGTGGTGGAATAATTACAGTTTTTTCAGAGTTTTTCAGGTTAACAGCTTTTTTCATACTCTTTTAAGTGCCAGCTCGCTGTTACTGTATATTTATGTGCTTGCGTGACTGTGTTGTGCACCTGTCCCAGTATCTCCACGCAGGAGGAGAAGTATTGTCGTGTTGGGGGATGCCGCAACGTATCTTCACACACAAAGGAGACCACCTGGTAGAATGTGGCCACGCCAACCTGCTGCACAGCTGAGGATTTCTGGGCCTTATACAAGTTCACCAGAGCACTTAACACAGTAACCACAGACAATTATAGTTACAAAGATATTTTAAAATAATAAAATGGGTTGTTGATTTGATTTTTACTAACGTGATAAAGTTCTCAGTGTGAACAGCGGCCTGGGCCAAACTCTGTTGAGGTGGAGTCATGGCGTCAGTTTGCAGTTTCTTGATGTCCCGACGAAGTGATGTTATCTGAACCTGTACAGCTTCTTGTTTCTGAAGCCGCTCACACTATAAAAAAATACATTTTCAATTAAAAGTGCAAATATTTAAATGATGCATTTTTTACTAAGAATTATCGAGTGATCTTACAGTCACAGTGATGTTGGCAGGTCCCTGACATGGTTGGCCTCCCTTTCCTTTACATTCAAGGGCCATATTGACTTGATCAGGACGGTTTTTATACAACAGGGGTAGACTCTCCAAAAGCTCTAGCTCCAGTGCTACCTGCTGGGCTTCACAGGCCACTGCAAGTCTGACAAAAAATGAAATTGCAAAATTAGAATAATGCATGTATGATATTGCAGGCATCCTAGTCTTTGTTGAGTTGTAAATGTGTTAGGTGGTTATAACTTACCTGGCTTGGTCTTGCAAAATGCTGAGATCATGTTTCAAGAGTCCAGCCGCAGCTTTTGAGTCTGTGAGACAAGAGGTTGGGACTTCAGGCACAGGTACCTTATGCGGCTGCAGATCCGGGGCTGGATGGGGAACTGGATGCTTTTGTAGGTTAGACAATATCCGGTCCTTTGCTGTAAAATTAAGAGGGTCATGAAAACTTAATGTAATAGTTTATGGCTTAGGATGTTTAGTTGGGTAATTAGTGCAGCTAAATACTGTAATGCCTCATTCACACTGAACGGTTTCCGTATGGTCTTCCTCCAGACTCTCATTCACACCGAGTGCGGCCCGTGTTCTGTATGTGTCCAGGCAGCAAATCCCCTCTCGAAGGTGCACATGGAGCATGGAGCTGCACACTGTGTGTGTATGTGAAGCTGCATGTGGAGTCCGGAAATGTATTTATCCTTGCCTATTTCTACTGCAGCGCCAGATCCAGACACATACAGCACCTCAGCTGGTGTGAATGAGCACAGACTTCAGAGGCGCCCGTTCCTTATCCGTACCACAGTCAGTGTGAATTAGGCGAGAGATACACTCTCCTTTTTATAAGGTAAGAGTAACTAAGTGCCCAGGTGGTTTCTAATACTACCATTGTCATACCGTTGCTGCAGCTTGTGTAGTCAGAAAAACTGTGGGTTTGGGCCTGGACAAAGGTCGGTTCACTCTGCATCTTCTCCCACAAAGACAAAACCTCCATTTCATCATACTGCAGACGCTCTTGATCCACATATTCCAGCCACAGCACCTTGAATAAAACACAATACAACTCAAAATAGTGTCAAACTAAATCAAAGTATGGACAATTTGATAAGGTCTGCACAACAAATACTACAAATATTCTCACTTGTTGGCGTTGCATTACTTGTGCCAGTCTGTGAGGTTCATACTCGGGAGGAAGAGAAGGCAAGTAAACTTCCTGCTTTTGCAAAGTCTCATCATCCAACCACAGAGCAAATACCCCAAACAATCTGTAGGACACCAAGGAGATTAGATAGTTGTATACACAGTGAAAATAAGGAGACTTTTAAAACCTACCTGACTAGTTCTGAGTGAAGCTTAGGTGAGGTGAGGTAAGGTGGTTTGCTTGAATTTTCATCACCTTGGATGTCTGATGAGGGTGTTTTTGGTGGGGGTACTCTAAGGGCTTGACTTGCAGCATGGTGGAAATCTGAAACCTCATGGATTTTGTTTTTCAAATTATTAAGTAACCCAACCTGTGAGGAGTTGAAGAATCTGCGTCCAATACATCCACTAGCAGGAAAACTGTGAAGAGGAATATAAAATCTTTTTAAAATATTGAATTAATATCCTTGGACTTTAGACACATATGGTTGCATTTTGTCATACCCATACTCTGGCCCAGGCTGTCGTAGGTAGAGCTGCAGGAACTTATGCCACACCAACGGTAGCAGAGGGTGGTCTGGGGGAGTGGCTATAGCCTGACAAGCCCAACGGTAAATCTGCATTCGCTGCAAACTTGGGGCTACAGGCAACTTGAGTGTTTGCTGTGCTTTCTAACTCAGAAACAAAAACACCATTATTATAGACAATGCTGTTAAGCGTTGTGATTTAGTGTCATATAAATAATTGAATTCAAAAGTCATTTATACCTTCCAGGCTTGTTCTGGAGAAATGTTAGGCTCTGCAAGAAGTTCATGTTCAACACGTCGTCTGAGTTGGGAATCCTCCTCAAACATACCCTCCATATTCAGCACAATCCAGGCAAACCACACCTATTAATGCACACAATGATAACTGATTAACCTTTACATTATGAATATACTGCCTATAAAATATCCTGAGTCCACTTAAGTATACCTCTACACTGAGTGAAAGGCCTTCTATAAAGGATGGTGTTGCATTTCCAGCAATCCAGCCAACAAAAGAAGAGAGAAGTCCTCGTTCTCCATGCACACCTAAGGCAGTCTGCAAAATAATAATATCGTTGATCATTTTAATTGTGTGGTCACCAACACTTCCTAAATACTGCAGTTGCTCATTATAATAAATACCTTGTGTTGTTGATAGAGGAGCTTCTGTACACACTCTTCCTGGTGGTGTGTGAATGCAGCACAACAGATTTGATCCATGAGGAACAGCACTGTTTTGTCCCTGTACCACAGATTCTGCTGAGTCAAAATGCCAACCCAAAACTCCACCACTGCCGCAGCTCCAACACGACCAGGACGAGAACTTTCTATAATATGGCTCTGCAAGAAAGTACATTTATTTATAATAGGCATTGCCCACTATTGTAATTCTTTGCATTTCTGAATATACAATCTGCCCAAAGACCTGAATAACACTGTTTAACAGGCGAACATTGTCTCCATAACTTGTGCCCGTGAGCAGTGGAGCGACTCTGTGGGTGACCTGTTGTGTGACACCTTGAGGACAGACACGATCCCACTCCAAGAACATCTGTATACAACTGACAAACCTATAATGCAAGAAAATGTATAATGACTCAAATAAAGGGATAACTAGATACTGTAAAATGACTGGGATTTAAATATTTTTTATTCACTGTGAGTTTTTGAGCAGGTAGTAGCTCAGTTGGTAAGTCGGGGGTAAGATGTTGTCCAGAAGATGCACTGCAGCACCCAAATGTTGAGACTGAATCAGATTTTTCAGCAATCCAACGCCATCAGTGCAAAAACTTTCCAAACTGGTAAATACATAATAAATACCGTATGTACCACATTTAAATGACATTATATTACATTTAAGTTTCTAGACCAGATGAAAGACAAACCTATGCCCCACTGTAGTCATGGTGATAGACAGATAGCTTCCAATGGGTAGGCCGGATTTAACAGCTCTGAGAACAGGGTGCATGCTGGGAGCGTGTGTGAGCTCTGGAGGTGGATTTGATGCTAAAGCAGGGACTGACCAAGCTCCTTTAGGATTCTGGGCATTTCCGTGGAGCTTCAGTCTAAGTAGAAGTTGCCACGCCCAACGACTGAAAGATGCTTCAGGCGACACACCCAGACGAAGGACACTTGCGAGATAAGAAACCTGCAAGAAAGAGATAAAAACTATATAAATAATGTATGTCGGCGTGCTGTGTCAAAGACTAATAACTCAAACCTTCAAATACCTGTTTAATCCCCTCTGATATGAGGCCACTGTTTGATTTATCTGTAAGGTATTTCTGATAGGCTTCGGCCACCAAAAGAGCCACCGCCCTATGAAGAGATGAATGTATGGCCAGTCTTCCATCCTGTGACAGAAAAAATGTTAAGATGTGCACCTCGTATGAGCATTTTTGTATATAGCTAATGCAAAAATAGCTACCGCTGTGTAACCCCAGTTGAGACCTTCTAGGATAACACAGGCCAAACGGTTCTCTACAGATGAGAGAGGATGTTGGAGCAACCAGGCACCAATGACACAAATTTCCTCGGGGCATGGCTGCCACAAACTTAAAGGCAGTTCTTTGAATAAATACAATGCCACCTTCAGCACAAAATAAAAAATACAACATAAGAAATGCACATTATAGTACAGTGCTTTAAAATATAACACAATATAATTCAAAAATATTCTATCTACCATTCCCACAGTTTGAATGGTCTCTCTTAGCCTCTCCAGAAGCACAGATATAATGAAGGTGTGTGCTGTGGCTATGGCAGCAAGTAACTCTCGTCCAACTTTAGAATAAATTTCTCTGGTAGACACACTTACATAAGACACCTACATTAGAATGGAAAAGTAGATAGAAATAGCATTAACACACAATGGAAATCCAAACTGGTATGAAATTGACTTAACTAATAAAATCATGAATGTTTAATTTCTGAATGCTTTGCTGACTTTCTGTACCTGATAAATAAGTAGAGTTACTGTTGTGATAAAGGCATGATCGATATGCTGCATGGGTGTGGCCATATGTGCCAGCGCTGTGAGGAGGGAGATGCCATCTGAGCTGTTGACTTCACAAAGCCACTGCTCAAACCTCTCCTGGTGCTGTGGATCTGTATAAGAAGTAGTATACGCTTTAACTATGTAAAGGTTGTAGTTTTAATATCTCTGTGTGGTGACTGGGTACCTCTGAGAGACTGAATGCAGGAGGTTGTATCTTTCACATTTCCAAGAAATTCCTCAGCTGCTGTCTCTGCACACTGCATGACATAAAGGACCTTCCATAGCATTGAGCTAGACAGGGTCCCATATGGCATCTCGGACATGAACAACCAAATGCCAAGCCTTTAACAATTACCAAAACAATACTGTTGTAGCAATTACTTTTACACCACACCAAAAAGGACAGAAAGATATATAATAAAAGACCTTTTGTTTCTGAGCACATGTAACACAGCTCTGAGGAAGACGTGATCATATTCCAGCTGTAGTTTCTCTAAAGAAAATGAATGCACTGTCGAGTCTTCTTCACCAGAGACACTGACATACTGAGCCCAGTAGTCACTAACATAACACACCGTCATTCTGAGGAAGCACATTTACAGTTTACATTTTTCAATGACTGATTGTGATTACTTAAATATTATTAGCAGATGTTATAGTGGAACATACTGACCGTATAATGTGACCAATTCGCTTGACCAGCTGTCTATACCGTGCCCTGTTGTAGGTTTGCAAACCAAGAGCCAGTATTTCAATAAGTGAAGAGGCAAAAGCAAAAACACGCATCATTTTCTGACTGGAGCAGGCTTGTGGCTCATAAATGCCTGAAAAGAGAGTGAGGTTTGTATGATTATACGTTCATATTAATTTAAAATAACCTAAACAGAGAAGAAGAGTACCCTGTTTACCCATTCCCAACATGTGAGAATAGAGCTCTTGGAAAGGAAACTGGTTCAGCAAAGCTATTAGGTCCTCTTCACATAAAAGCAACCAACTGGTCTCTGGGCTCTCATCCTTAAATAATAAAATACAGAATTCAGGAAATTAAATACAAACAAATGTACGTAACTTATCTAGACATGAAAAAGCAGATTGAGCAATTGTGGCATTTCATGAATACAATACAGACATATCTACAACAAATATTTTATTGTTTTATGTACCTCTTCACCTCCTTCATCTACTAGTGTCCAGTTGCCAGATTCTGGCCCAGAAGATGTGGAGCTCTGGTTTTCACATGGCTTCATATGACTGAGAAACTCTTCACGGTGTCTAAAATAGAAAAAAACAAGTTTCATGTTATACAGACAAACAAAACTCAAATAGTCTTTAAAATCCAAACATTTACCTCACAGGGGACACAAAAATGGCCAGGGCTTGCAGGAAATCCTGCACTCCATTAGTGTTCCTCCAAACTTGGATCTGTAATAAATAATTGAAGTGTAAATCTTTGTTGTATTGGTGTTGCCTTGTCTACATAACAATAATTGCTATCAAGCTAACCTGGAGAAAGGGTGCAGCCCACTTTGCCACACCAGCAGGGCAGCACAGCAGATGGCACAATAGATACAGATGTTCTCCTGACTCTGTGTTATGAAGCAGGACAGCAACCTGAAGAGCAGAGTAAAATGATTAAAACATTACAAAAACACAGTCAGGTGTTTTTCAGGTTTTGAGCTTACCAGTCTTTCCAACCAATTGTGAATATCTGGCTGAAACTGTGTATCATCCAGGACTCTACGGAGAAAACTAAACAAGACACTGATGGCTTCTTTCAAAGGTCGAAAAGATGAAGGCTGGTTTTGGCTCCCAGAGCAATCTAACAGAAGAAAGCTGTAGCTGTATTACTGAACTAAATGCTTATTGTCTTGTGCCACTTTTAGAAACTTAGTTGCAAACCTTTTAAAAGGCGATACAAATAAGACTCCACTTGGAGGCGGGACAGTAGAGCAGTGTAAGCGTGCAGTGCCACTTTTTGATGAAGCAGCTCTCTGCGACTTTCAAACTGTTTTTTAAGTTCGGTTAGCACACTCTCACTGAAGTCTGCCTGCTGAAATCTAAAGTATCCACATACTTTAGACTGGTCTGCACACACTCCCTGTGGAATATCAAATGTTTAAAAGATCAGCACATTTATACAGTGTAGTACAGTATTACAATGATTTTCCCCTTATGTTTTACCAAACACACCTGGAGTGTGAGCTGTTCATCTCTGAAACTCCAGAGACGGTTCTGTGTGCTTTTGCAATCAGAGGACAATGTATGAAGCTGGGCATGTGACTGAGTCAGCTGTCTACGGCAACGCCAGTAGTTCTGTAACAGTTCAGTCAATTCATGGTTTTCTTGTCGTGCAAGAGCACAGAACTGGGTTGCACACACTTCTACACTGTCTATCCATGAGCGCAGCCTTCCTCCTGGTTCCCAGACACTTAGTTGTTCAAGTGAGAAAGGCTGTGAAGATAACAAGGTCATATGAATTGTTAAACAACCACACCTTCCTTTGAAAAAAAATTAAGTTGATAATCAGGGAACTTAATTAACCTGAATTTCTGGAGCTGTTTTAGGTAACTCTGGGTAAAGCCTGCTCCTAGAGAGTTCTGCTACAGCTTCTAGAGGCTGTAGGCTGGGTGGAGAGGACTCCTGTTCAGCAAGAGCCAAAACTGCAGCCTCTTTGCTGAGAGATATTACATGGTGCTCCTCTAGTTTGGGTAGAGATGGGTACAACGAAGGAACACATGGGGCAGTGGGTGTTTCAGATAGTGTGTATGGTTGTATCCATGATGGTTTATCTGGCTTAACATCAAGTGTCTTTGGAATTAGCTCGGCCACATCAACGCTCTTATCCTCTTCTTTTGACTGCTCCACAATAAAAGCAATCTCTGACTCTTGGAATAGTTTCTGATCTGATTGTACCACTACTGTGGAAGCTTGCGAGGAAGTCTCTTGGTCAGACAGCTGATCAAAAGTCTTGTCCTCATCTTTCAGAGGCTGATTACTCTCCTCCTGTTTGTTCTCAGCCTCATATGGTAGGCTGAGAGGGATGTCTATAAAATCAGAGGTGGATGCTTCATCAGCAACATTTGAAGGAGCTGAAGCTCTTTTTTCTTCCTCTGCCTGCTTTGGTTTCCTGGTCAGCTAAAAGACAGTAATACAATGTAATCAGATGTATGCGCTTTTGACATTTTGAACAGGAAATGTATTGGTCACATCATCAACATAATCCGAATAAACAGTAAAATATACAGTATTTTACCTGACTCTTTCCACTGTTTTTTGTCTTGGTCTTCTTTGGCCTGACGGCCTCCATATTTACTGTCAGCTGACCGTAGCCTTTATGGTGTTTTTACATTGACATAAAGGTTGGAAAACTATTTTTTTTAAACTGCGTATTCAAAGCAAATAAAGTTGCCAAAGATAGTGATGTCCACAAACAGTGCGCAGTTGATAAAAGCAGTCAGCTTTCGCCTGCATTGCTAAGATAAAACTGTCGGCTGTAGTAAACAAAACCATCCTGATCGGTCACTGACCGTCGAAGACAGAACTATACGGCAACGAGAAGATCCAAGACATGGAGTAAGCCCAGAATGACCCTTCTTTTTTGATCGAAGCAAATGAAACCCGTCAGTGCTGATAAAACACGTACACAAACAAGCGCAGTGACAGCGAAGACGTTAGCAGACTACGGTGTATTTTTTCTCATCAATCCCCTCTTGGCAACATCTTCGATATAACTCTATACATTGTCGAAAACATTTCACAACAGAGAGATTGTGTAACGAGGCCGTATACCCTCTCCTCGGTCAGCTGTCATTTGTTTTGTTTCTCCAGGAACTCTGCTGTCCAGCCTTTGATCACGTGACTCTCACTCTGACGGGTGCCGAAAGAGTTCAATATTAATCTTCACTAGTTTAACGTAAACCATACTAATGAACATAATTGTGCAATGTAAACCCTAAAAATAGCTTCACATTAGAATCAACTGTTACCATCAAATGGAAAACATAATAAAACATAATAAACTAAACAAAAGTAGCCTACAGCAAAATTGTACATAGCATTTAACACATTTTTATTACAAAATATAAGAGACCACAGCAGTACTGAATGTATATATTTTTTATTACAAAACCAACTCAAAAGATTTATGTTTGTATTAGTAAAAGTGGTTCCATAAAACACACTACAATATTGTGTGAATATATTGAAGGACTATTATGTTTGCCATTGTTGAGCTGAATGTTTATTTTGTGTTTTTATGGAGAGTTGATGACGGTCTGCAGGGTGGGGTTACATTGCCCTCTGTGTCCTGGCTGTAGATTCTACACAAAGGAAGTTGTTCTTGCTTGTTTTTATCACTTGGTG
This sequence comes from Philypnodon macrostomus, assembly GCA_036025475.1. Lineage (NCBI taxonomy): Eukaryota > Metazoa > Chordata > Actinopteri > Gobiiformes > Eleotridae > Philypnodon > Philypnodon macrostomus. The sequence continues at coordinate 18,333 of JAVQKC010057058.1, forward strand.
CCTCGTTGACCTCAAGTGCGGGGTGTATGTATGCTTGACTTAGGGCCAAGCTAAGGATTTCTGTCTTTTCTTTGTAAAATCGCAATTCCACACCTCTGCATCGAGCTAAGACCAGTTCTCTCTGTGCCAACTTTAACTCATCTTCAAGTCGTCCAGGGGATCTCTGCTCTCGGCTCAGCCAGTCCAGGGCCATGCTGCTACGCATATACTCATCAAGGCCTCTTTGAGAATAATATGAAATCACACTCTGAAGAATATAAACATAAAAAAGATAAACACAGAACTTATTTGCTAATGACATAATAAAACCAAAATCAAAATGTGCTGTGACCATGACTGTAATTACTTTACCTGTCGGGAATATTGTCTACCTCTCAAAGCCTTAAGGGTCCCATTCCAATGCAACAACTGAAAAATTATCATCATCTCCTTCAAATCAAAGAAAAAAATAAAAATAATAATGCATTCGTTTTATACAGCGCTTTTCTCAAGACTCAAAGACGCTTTACATTACATTATTCATTCACTCCACAGTCACACCCGGTGGTGGTAAGCTACTTGTGTAGCCACAG
>JAVQKC010057066.1:0-11565 GCA_036025475.1 Philypnodon macrostomus
AGTAGTAGTAGTAGTAGTAGTAGTAGTAGTAGTAGTAGTAGTAGTAGTAGTAGTAGTAGTAGTAGTAGTAGTAGTAGTAGTAGTAGTAGTAGTAGACTTTGATTTAGGATTCCCAAAAGAAAGTTTACTCTTTTCAGCATTTGAATATGAAACATAATAGCTTTGTGCTGTGTAAATGATAAAAGAACCATTTCACACTCTCACACTCACACATTCATACACCCAAGAACAAAACCGAAATGAACCCTCTGTAATGTCTCTGTCAGTGAAAAGCAATCCTTAGACTAACTTTTATGCTGTTGAACAACTGCTATAGTGATAGTTCTACTGTGTGCACAGATTTATTTGATTAATTGTGGAGCCTGGGAAAGTGCGCAAAGTAAAACCAAAGAGGAGGATGGGGCAATGGGAGAAAAATGAAGCGATGGTGAAGGGGGGTGCACTGTGGACACTGAGCTGTGAAGAACCTAATGGGCTCTCATCCCCTTCCCACGCCCCCCTCCTACAATCATGTGTTTTCTGATGGCCACTCAACCAACTCTCCATACGAGACAGATGTGACAGATATAGGTTTGAGCAACTGACAACTAAACTGCACTGTCTGAATTTTTAACTTCTTGATGTTTTTATATCTATTTTTTCGAATATACTGTAGAATTATTTTTGTATTCTTGTATTATAGTCTATGGCATTTTAATTATTATCTTGTGCGCTGTGGCTCGATAGAAGAGTGAGTCAATAAGTGTGCCAATAAACAGAAGGAGGGTGGTTTAACTCCTGCAACTAGTGCAAACTATTCTATAGTATATATCACCCAATTTGCCTATGCATTGATATGTTAGATAGGTGTGTTTGGTGGGGGTCGGCGAGGCAATAAGCACGGTATGGCAGCCACATTTCTGTCAGTCTTGCTGGATGTCAGATGTGACTACACTCGTATGTGACTGTGGAGGAAATGAAAAATTGACCTGGTTGCAAAATTAAACATAAATTGAAGCGATTATTAACTAAGTAAAAGTGAGTATGTATGTGTCTAAGTATCTATCTATGTTGGCTTTCTTCTCATGTGCAGTTAGTCTGTATGGGATTCTAACTCTGGCACTGAATCAATCAGTAACCAGCTTCTAATAAAGTGAGCAGGCTTGATCCCACTTATAGCTGTAATAATGAGAGATGAAAGACAGAAGCATGGCCCGCGCAGCCGACTGATAAACTAGTGTTCAACTGGGAGCCACCACAAATTAAAGTTTCATCTCTGTCAGCAGAAATAAGCAGCACTTTCCACCACAGGACAGATCACGAGCCATGGGTCTGAAGAGCGTTTGTAGTTCGTCATTCACATCACATGACATGGTAGTAAAATCATCAGTAATATGCAAAAGCAGTCAACAAATGGTTCACCACTACTCTTCTTTAATGGGGCCGTATATTATATTTTTCAAGCTTATATTTTATATATTTTTGTTTACATGAAGATTAGCATTTCAAGTTAATATAATATTACCGTATTTTCCACACTATAGGGCGCACTGGATTATAAGGTGCACTGTCAATGAATGGTCTATTTTTTTAAGTCAAACTTTATTAAACGCGTTCACAATAACTCTCAACATTGTTCAAACGTTAAGGGCGTATTCACAATAACTTTCAACCTTGTTCAGTTTTAACATGTAAAAAATCATATGGCCATTTTGGGGTCATATATAAACACTAATAATAATACACTACTAATATTACGGTGAAGCATAGTACCGGTATGTATTACTCCACAACGCTCCTGACTCCCGGAGGGTTGTATTTTACCGAAGTCGTACCAAAACATTTTGACAGAGCGCCTTGAGCACCGTGTGACACAAAATCGCTTGGAGGTCAGTTAGCACAACCAGAATTAATCCATATATAAGGCACACTGTTGGTTTTTGAGAAAATGAAAGGCTTTTAAGTGTGCCTTATAGTGCGGAAAATACTGTAAATAAAAAGGTAATTTATTTTGGCAGCTGTTAGATTAGTTGCATGACCCTTTAAAGCACTGTTTCCCTCTGATGTACATGCCCAATTCACTATTACCAATGCAAACATGTAAAGTAGTAGCAGGGTGGAGATCCTTCATGTGTTTTCAGCTTCAGAGAAGATCAGCATCTCAGCATAAATGACTCCTGTGTGTGTGACTGGACTTAAATACCCCTCTGGTTATGTTTTTGACAAGAAAATTAAAACATGGCAGAAAGTGCTGAAAAGTCAAGTTACCATAATTGGGCACCTTTAAATGTGTTACTAACCATATAATAGTAAATAGAAATGTACTGTAGTACAAGATCTAATTGAGGTCTGAGGTGTAAAGACAGTATGTTGGCTAGTGCAGATCAGCCCGGATATCATCCCCTCTAATTTGTGAGAATAAAACCACCTCAAGCCGCTGATTAGCCAATCCAATGAAGCCAATTGTTTGATTGTGCCTTGTGCTTGATCTGACGGCGAGGAATGTGACCACCTTTGATCCAGTGACAACATTCAATTAGATAGGGTTAACTAAATTGACCTCCTCCACACTCGACTACTTAGTTCACGACGGGATAAAGTGTAAACAGCCAGTGTGACAAAATACCAGGGATTACCAAAGGCCACTTAAAACACAGTCCCCCTATCCATCATCCCACAGTGATGTACCCGACACATACTTACACAGTTTAAGCTAAAAAAAAAAGGCTGTTTGCAAACTTTTCAAGTAATAATTCAATCTAAAAGAAAATATTTACAATACACACACTAAGCTATAGAATAAATAAAGTAATGAGTAAATAACAAAAAAGATGTGCATACAATACTAAGATGTAACGTTTTAAGATGGCTGAAAAAAAGAGAGCTCATTGAACAATTTAACAGACTTTAGAAACACAAGGAGAAATGTACACACATGCGTGTGCCCTTTACCTGTGCAATAATACTAAACATAAAAGAAAGATCCTATTCAAGTCAAAATACAAATATTTGACATTTTAGAATAACTATAAAAATACGACTATGACGTAGAAACAAAAAGGATTGCCCTGGCGTCATAAAGTCTTTTCTTTAGTTTCACACGGAGAAAAAAATGACCAATTACCTCTGTTTCTCTCATCCACTGACCTGTTGTACTGAAACAGAAACTGAAACAGAAGTGACCCAGAATGACCTCTTTCACACTCAAATGCCTTATTGTCACCTTATATTGGCCAATATGCCAGTAATAGGGTTTCTATAAACATTGTTCTTACATTATCACTATAGTAGTCGTCCCCGACAGCATGGTGTATATCGGCGAAACGGCCCCATATGTCTGCCCCAAACACTATGTCACCAACAGGCACCTTAATCAGACATTGTGTAATTTCTGAGGGTTTTTATATTGTTAATGAACAATTAAGTGGCCCCGCCCCCAAAACATGACAAATATGGTAAGGGTCTATTTGACTTCTTTGATTTGTGAAGAATGTTTTTGCCAAATTTGAAAAATTTCCCTAAAACTACAGACTTCTATAGAGGTAACTGCCATCTTATTGGTCAGATGTGTTCAGGGCTGGGGGTGTTTCAGGTTTGAGCCTAATCGAGCAATCAATCCAATATGGCTGACTTCCTGTGTTTTGTAGGGTAGGACCATAATAATATTTTATGCGTGTTTCATTACTCTCTGCCAAAGTAAGTGTGTCCCATAGGACACCCATAGGGGTCAAAAACATAGGGCGCTATAGAGGCATCCTTTAGTTGACTTCTGTAATCTGCATATTCCTTTAATATTCATCGCAGAATTCTCATGTTTTTCAGCCAAGAGCCTTTTACAACTATGATTGTAAAAGTTATATCGTGACCAGCCTTGATGTGCCGAGATAGGCATAGTCACCTAAAATTGTAATGTTGCAAAAGTAGTGTTCCTTGAAAATAATAATACTAAAATAAATAAAAATGATAGTACAATAAAATACACTTACAACTGATTAAAAAAGTTACTACAGTATAATGGAGTAAAGTAAACCCATTATTACCCTTTTATGTCTATGTATTTAAGATATACATGCATAATACGTACTTAGCCGTTATAGCAAACTACTTAGACCACTGACACCAGCTCTTTTGCAGTCTTCCCACTTGTAGCTGTCGCCATCCTCTTGTCCCTTGTCCCCATGCAGTCTGCTGCCCTTGGCCCTGAACCTCACACTACAGTTAGGCTTAAGCTGTGTGAGAGTGGCCTAAGTAGCCCAACAGTTCACAGATGAACAGCTCCAGTAATGGGCTGTGATTGACCTCAATAGCCTTCTCTGTTCCCTCAGTCCAGAGGCTAATCTCCACAGTCCACACACAGACACGGATAAAACACAATGTAAGGAGCCACTACCAACTGTAGTGTAACAGATACAGGGGACAGATACAGGGAGAAATCAGCGCTAATTACCAAAATAAAATAAAGATTTGTATTTTCTATACATAAATATATACATCAATTGCAGTTTGTTTAACAAAATGGATGGGAAAATCTAGGGCAGATCTACCAGTAACAGGTCAGACAAGTAATAGTTAAAGACTAGTTAAAGTAAATAGGTTTAAAAGAAACCTATTTATTTCAAACCTATTATGATACCATACGTTAAAATAATTTCAAGAGAGTTCAAATACATACGTTAATAGATTAAGCCATGGAAGGATATCCACATTCACAACTACTTTAGCCCACTCACGGACTCACAAAAAAACAGAAACAAAAGACTTTGCAGAGCAAAAGCTGTATGTGTTTGAGTGTATTTATGTATGTGTGCAAGTGTCTGCTGCAGTACTGAGCTGAGCATGTGTGAAGTGGTGAGATCAGGTGGCGCCTCGTTTTCCACCTGCTCTCATTACTCTTAGCTCTGTAACATCCACCTGTCTGAGTTTGAGGCAGCTCACTGTGGCACACAATCATATTCAAGCATCACATGACCCTCATGATGAACCAATCAGTCAGCAGCATGCGACACATGTGGACTGGGTTTGTAAATGCACTGATCTCCATTCATTCTATCCACTTTATCACTTATTTCTCTTTCCCTTCTAGATTTGTTTTATACTAATGCAAATCTTGTACTTGTATGCTAATTATTGTATTATATATTATTTTTGCTAATGTTATATCAAGATCATTTATGTAAGTCTGACTGAAGTCTGCATGCTCACTCCCCTTTAAAAACACTCTTTCATCCATCTGTTCAATAGAAAAACAACAATGGGAACTAAATGAATTAAGCAACTAAATATGCTAACTATTACAGGCCCAGGCAACTCTCTAAGGATTAATTCTCCTCAGCTTTCATAATTCACCCCAATACATTTAAATGAAGATTAAAGCGCACTTTGTTGCGTATTCCCAGTGCTCCTGTGGTATGGTAAAGAGATCAAAACTGCAGGCCTTTATGGGGAACATCTTTAACATTTGCTCTGCTCTCAGTGCGCTTGATTAAATGTAACATTTTGAGATCCCAGAGTTCTGAGAAGAGCATAAATCATTGTCTCGCAGCTGCTGGCGTGCCTGGGGAAAACACATGCGATCCCTCAATATAGCTGCCTCAGTTTTTTTGTGTCTTTCTATGATCATGGAGCCCACCCGACCCGCCGCAGTCACAGTGCTTTAAGGTTTTGGGGGAGAACACCTGCAGGCTGCCGCTCACCCCGAAGTGCAGCTCAAACCCCAGCTCCTCACACGCCCTCTGCCCCCTCCACCCCCAAATCTGGCCCCCTTAGTTCTCCTTAGTGTTCACCATCAATCAGCTGTGACAGACCTAAGACCAGGCCATAGTCATAAGCATAGTCCAAATAGCCACTGTCCAGGCCTAAAAATGATCAAGCCTTCCCGTGAGTAGCCCTGATAATTTACACTCGGAGACCACTGGTAACCATTATAGTTGACAAAGCCCAAAGATTTCTGGTCCTACTGCTCCGCGCGGCTCTACTCTTTTCTGATTAACTTCACCGGTGACTTATAGATCTCATGCCAGTCAAAGGGATACAGGCATCAGTTGCGGTAAGGGCTGGTGAAGGATGACAAGCGGTTGGCTCACAGCTGCACCCATGTGGAGGACTAACCTGTGCCCTTTTCAATGAGCCTGCCAGCCGTGATCGCTGCCTGCTGTGGCTTAAGGCAACTACCGCCATCTTTGAGTTGTACAAGATACTTTTCAGACTAAGCTCTTTGATATCCATTTTCCAGTGGTGGGTATTATCAAATTACATTTACTGTTTTAATAAATTGTGCTTAGTTTAAATCCACCATACTTTTTCCTTTTAGTTGAGCAATAATATTTTGAAGTAACAATACTCAGGTTTTGGCTAATTTACCACCTTGTATTTGTAGTGGTTTCAATAACTAGTTAAAGGATTTGAACTTTATTGAAATGTATGTTTCATGTGATTTTGTGTTTGATATTTTGTTAATAAATAAATAAATAGGAAATAACAGAATTAAAATTTCTACTTTAATTAATAGTAATTTTAAAGCACTAACAATGCACACACTTGAGTACAAATTGTGGCTATTCTACAACACATTTTTGTACTGAAAGCAATGTTCCAAAGACCAACCATTAATCATGTTTATATTTAATAAATATAAAAAATAAAAAGTTAATCACTGGATATATTGTGGCATGTGAGTATTGATTCCCAAAAAATCTTTGCTGGATGTGTCTGGAAAAACAACTATTAGAAAAAGTAATTTGGGAGTGCTACAATGTGATTGAAAGATTATATTACTTTGCCTTTAACTCTACTATAAAGACAGTATTTCAAAGCAGTGACCTATTTATGGATTAAAACCCACACATGAATATACTTTATTAGACTGCATGGGTATCTACAAGTGACTGGTGACCCCTAAATCTATGGCCCACGACACCCCAACATCAACCCAATGACTCTATGTAAACTGGAATTTCTTTTTTTGATTTTCTGGTAAACAGCTCGACACAAAACAGATGTTACTGGCTCATCTCTTTCCATCAAAAAGTCATTGAAGATTAAAATCCGGAAAATTGACATAAAACACACCACCACAACTTGTTTGTTTGAAAAATGTCTTCACAGTAAAAAAAAAAGAAGATATTTGATGGTGGAAATTATTTTAGAGTTGTGAATCAGGAAGCATCATGTTTCCATTTAAACTGTGGGATATAACCAGATAACCAAATAATATTACTTAAGGACAAAGTATTGCATTTACATGTGTTTAATTATATATTTGTATAATCAGACAAAATAAAATCATTTAGACTATCAAAATTGTAAAAAAAAAAATACAAAATAAAAAAATAAATACAAAATACCAAAAAATGGCAAAATAGCAACACAAATTTCACTTCATATTTTTTCCACAACATAAAGCTTTGAAAATCAATAACCATGTACAGAGGAGGGTGAAGTAGTAAGGTATGCTGCAATAAAAAATACTTCGACTATACTAAACTACTAATTATTCAAAACAATATCATAGTAAATGATCCTAAAGTTCCTAAAAACCTAAAAAGGGATGGCAGATCCTGGTGTGCATTAAAAGAGCCATAATAAAATACTGGCAATTTCCAGAGCCTGTCACATCCCCTAAGAGCTGAAGCAGTGCAGAGATCACACATTCAGAGTCAGTGGGAAGCACGGATGGCAAGACTTTTGTGGTGTAAAAACCAACTGCTCTCAATCAAACTCAATGAAATATGCACATATAAAGCTCAAACGAATAGACATGCACGGTGGCATTGACTAAAACATGATTAGACGCTTCAGCCTGTGCCAACTTTTTGTAAAATTTTGGGTGAAAAAAATGACCTAAAAGTGCACTTGTCCAGTGAAAGACTACAAAAGACAGAAGCCAATATAATTACATGAAAACTAGAATGAAGAATTGATTGTGCCTTAATGTTTTCAGCATGCCCATTTCTGTTACTGTAATGCAGCCTTTATATGTTTGCTAAATGGAGTCAACAGGTACACATGGCAATACAAAGTTGTGAAGCTTAACCAAGTGCTTTAACATGGCTCCATTATGTAACTCAACTTTTCTAAGCTTTCTACCATGTAATGCTGTTGAGTTTAGTAATTTTGTATACTGAGACACTGACCTTCTCTGTAGCTAAACAGCTTTCTACATTGATGAGTGAAGAAACCCCATCTTGAAAGATACTTTACATTGGCTGGAATAGTAAAGTGGACATGGCCAGCAAGGGTAAAGTACCTAATCAATAAATATAATATGTTAAGTCATAAAAACGGAATTGATGGTTTAAATATGTACGGTTAATTGAGAAATGCATGATGTCCCCTTTCAGAAAGATCACTGAACTCAATGCCTCAGAGTTGGTCTTAGGAGAGAAGAAAGTTCATTTTGAGTGGTGCTGCTTCACCTTTCATCTCTGACCAATTGAGGCCTCACATCCATCATTTCATTAATAACATAGACCCAAAGTGTGCCTCTCTGATGACAGCTACAACAGGGGACATGTGCACCAGCCCTATACACTTTGAAGTGTGCTTGATTAGGATACAAAACACAGACCTAGACACACACACATGAATGTCCAGCACAGATGCACAAGCTTGGCTTATGCCTCTTCATTTCTGCAGAATAAAAACACACACTCAGGGATATAGTTCCATTCAGGCCACATTGTTACTGTCAAACAGTGCTGCCCTCTCCAGCTCTCAATGTATTGACAGCATCAGAGAACAGACAACAGCAGACTGTAGAGTGTGGTAGTATTAAGGCTTTTATATGAAAATAACATAATGTATGATAATGGCCACAGTGCAAGAAAACTAAGACCAAAACCAGCTAACACTTAGCAGCATACAGCCACATGTGCCACTACCGAGCCAAATTAGCTGTATTATCGGCAATGCGTCCATAAATTAACACAACAACCGTTCTTCTGGCTGGATCTAAAGCATCCCATCTGATACCACACTGATACTGAAAAACATATGCTAACTAAACTCAAGATATAGATCCAACAAAAGAAAATAATACTCATCACTTAAAAGGCAAGATATGCAGGAATCAAGACAAGGCATGATCATAGTTAGTCAACAATGGAGTCTGATATCAATAACATAAGACTAGACAGAGCAAAAAAATATTCAAGACATACTGTAAAAAATATGAAAAAAGTAAAAGTAGTTTTGAGGCAGTGATGAGAAATAGTGCAGGCCTCCCCTGGTTCACATCTGCTGCAGATACAGTCACTGCTTCTGGACACTGCCCCTAAAAAACCCTTTCATTTTTACCTTTATCTTTCTCTCTCCTTCTCATTCCTCATGTTTCCTTTCAGTCTTGTCTGGTTTGTGTTCAAATCAGGTTTTAATATTCAAAAATATGTACTGTCTTTATGAGCTGAAATAATATGCCTCCTAAATCAAAGTAAGCACTCCGGGTATAACGTCTGCAAAAAACTACAACTTAAAATATCTCAAATGAATGAAACTCTACAACCATTTATCAAATTGTGATCTGACTTCCACATCTTACATCTTCAATTTGTGGCTTACCTCGGTGGACAAAGGAGCGTGAAACCCAGTGTCTCTAAACCCTATGACATATTGGTAGAGTGGTTAACTCCAGCTGCAGCTTTCTTTATTACAGTTGCATCAATCTCTACCATCATGTCAGAGCTAATGTTTATATTCTACATATTTCATCTAATTTATGAACTAGTCTGTGGGATAATATAAGTTAAAACTAGACAGTGAATTGTACATTTGAGAGGCTGTGGACAACCCTGAAACCAATAGTGTATAGTTTTACAAATTGCTCTTAGACAGGACTATACAGAGTAATGTGTGACTAAGCTTTAAAATATGTTGTCTTTGCTACTGTTAGTAACTGAAGGAGTTTTTAAATTCAAACATACAGTATAGAAACTGAACTGTTAATTAATAAACTCCCCAATACACCCCATAGAAAAGTAGCATTCTTTTTGTAATAATACAACCTGGATGACTGAGAATCTCCACTTACAACCAATTTAAAAACTATGGAAAAAATAAGGAAATGATGAATGATTCAGCTATGTGTTGAAGAGGTGGTGGGTCAAACATTTACAAAAAAAAAAAAAAAAAGACTAGCCAGTTTTTGTCACATATCCAAACCCTTCTACATCTGAACTGGATGAACAAAAGCATCCAGGAATAACTGACTGTGATTGACTGTGATGATCGATGTGGTGGGAGAAAAGTGAGACACATAAAAGCGGCGGGGAAAGCAAAGTGAAGGAAGTAATTTCTTAACACGTTTTTACCGGAGTTCCTGCAATCATCTTCGTTGTGAGGGACCAGCACAGAGAACGCCAGCAGGTCAGGGGCCAGCAGAGACTCGGGTTTGCGGATCTCATTAAGCCAGCGGCTCATGTGCAGCTCTTTGGTGTCAGACGGGCCTTGGATCAGAGGGACCAGCTTCTCCTTCGCCCCCTCGCCTGAACCTGGGTAAAGCATTTACAGAAGTGCACAGTGAGTGAAATGACTGACATTCAGCTAGAACATTGTTATTTTAAAGATATGGGATATACGGGAATAGCTACTTGAGTTTTGGGTGATATATATTCTTGTAGATTTGATGAAAGCACTCAGGATTAGATTAAATGAAGCAAAAATCTACTGCACAGCAATACGTGGCGTCAAGGAATACAATATAATAAATTGCATTCAAAGCACAGAATATTCAAAACACACGTTTACCTAACTGGAGAGTCTGGACCTAAAAGTAGGTGATGAGCAAGTCAAAGTAGCAAAAATATAGTTATATATTTTAACATTAATATAATGCAAGCAAGTTTACACAAGTCCCAATATTCAGAAACTCAAGGTCCAAGATTAATCCTCTTGAAAGTTGCTGTGGTGAGCAGTTGCACTTGCACTGATATATCTTAGTAATAAGGCAACTTCTAGGACAATTCTTGGGGCTTGTCTCAAAATGTGGCGATTATATAAACAATGAAGGTAAAAGATCTCAGTTCCGTAAAACAGAGAAAAATGTTCCTGTAGATTATTAAAGAATAATTTTCTACCCCTTCTTTGCATGTTACTCAACATGAGCATGACACAGTATCTTATCTGTATATTGACAGCTGTAGTGTATTTTGAATCTGACTGACATCATGTGTGCAGTTTGACCTAGTGAACTCAATGCTATGACACTTGTTTCAATAACATCGTTGCCATCAAAGACATGGCCCTGAGCCAAAGACAGCGCCCCGGGAGAGAGCAGCAACTGCATCACACAGCTGGAGAGGAACCAAGATAAGACCAGAGCAGGGGTGTGCAATATCACAATATTATACTGTTAATAACACGTTCTGCTAGTCTGGAAATATTCTATTCTCATTCTTTTTTCTTTAGCTCATTCAGAAGGAAGAAGTCATCTTTTATTACTTCTCTACATCTCTACTATTTCTATAATTAATATATATACAGTACAGACCAAAAGTTTGGACACACCTCATTCATTCAATGAGTTTTCTTTATTTTCATGAAAAGGCAAGAAATCCCACTTATTAAACCTGACAGGGCACACCTGTGAAGTGA
>JAVQKC010057075.1:0-25206 GCA_036025475.1 Philypnodon macrostomus
TACTTAGGTGCTAAGCCATGGAGAGACTTATACACAAGCAGAGCTGTTTTAAAGTCTATTCTCTGAGCGACAGGAAGCCAGTGCAGAGACCTGAGGACAGGACTAATATGGTCATATTACCCCACCTAAGGCCCATAGCTGCACACATCCACAGATGTACTATTGCATTTGATATGTGGAATTTTCAGCATATTTTTAAGTCTAATTCAGGCCTAAGCCAAATTTCAACCAGAAAGTATGCGCTGAAATGGCACTATATACTGCACATTGTATTCTGTGTGACTTTTACACTCTTTCTATACAATCATTCACAGTTACTCAGGTTTAACTCCACTTTCACAAAAACGGCAAGACACTTTTATAGTAGCTTTTCCAATATTACCCTGTGACAAGCACCTTGATGTAAGTACAGAATTTCAAAATACAATAGTCTTTCAATGTGTAATGAGAGACTGCATGTTCTTATTTTGTAAGGTCACTATAGTGGTTTTATAGTGATGTGCGAGTGAGCTGACATCAAATCGTAGGCAGGAGGTCTAAGTAGAAAGAACTGACTGCTGCAGTGGTGTCTGGCAGAAAGAGCTGATCCCGAAGCCTGTGTGAGATAACACATCTTGCCCAGTGTCCGGACACACACTCGGCTTTGCCTATTCAGATCCAGCAATGATTTATGCCCACATGTCTTCTCCTGAGTGCATGCCCGCTTGCGCTGTCTGCTGGAATCCTGGTTCCCTTTCATAATCTCAGATAATGAATAGCATCATGCAAAAAAGTAGGGCATTATTTTATTGTATCCCATTTCTGATTATGTGGCGTCATTGGTCTGTGGATTTTCTTCAAGCAATAGAAAGAAATCATTCATTTGAAATTGTTGTTTGATAATAAGCTTTTTGTATGCAACCATAATGTGCATAATGAGCTCTATAGGTTCCATAATGCAACATAAATGTAGCTCAAAAACATATGAGCAAATCCTCCTCATTGTTCAACAGTGCTAAAGGCAGACTACTCCAGCATGGTCAGTCATTTACAACTGCCTGTAATTTCTTCTTGAAATACATTTGCCAGAACAGACAATTATTATAATAATAAGTATCCTTATTTATATGACTGTTTCATAAAGTTCGGTGAGCTATACTGTATTTCAGTTGGACCAATTAGTGGAAGCTTTAACCATTATTTTTCTTTTACATTTTTGTTTGTTTCTCTAATTGAATGTTTCACTGCCCCATGCAATTAGATGCCTGACCACTATATTCCACATGCAGCTTTATGTGTGTTATAATGTTAGTTCATTCAGGACAAGCTAAGATAATTTCAAGCTAATAATCTAACTTAAAAATTACTTTGTGTCATAATTGAAAGGCCATTATAAAATCACCTCTAAACGTCCACATTCACCACAACAACGTGCCAAAGTAAAAGAAAAGACTTTGAACAATGACTTGAATGCTGCTGTTAAACTGTGGTGAATCAAAGCAAAAGGGAAACTGAACAATGCTCACCACCTACGCAGGCTTTTCAAAAAAGAGCCTGTCAAAAGGCTGCAGGGCCTGCCCCTCTTCTTCTCCACTATTACAACATTAAAGTAATTGGCAACCATTAGGATTAGGTCCAGTGAGTTTTCACAGTGACTGACAGTATTATGTAGCATAGAATGTTTTTTGTAGTATTGATAGAACAGTACATCAAATTGAGTTCTAAATAAAATGACAAGCTTCAAGGAAATCATTAATTATGAATCAAATTAATGGTTTTAACCTCGTTAAATAGAGTTTAACTATTGGTTCTGCATTCCACCTGACAGTAGTTTCAACTGAGAAGTTAGATGTGTTTAAGGGATGTGGAGCAAAACCAGAACATGTGCTTTTAATACTAAACTATTAGCCATAAAAATATATGTTTGGGCGGCAGTGGTGCAGTGGGTAGGTGCTCGCCCTTCAACCAGAGGGTCGGTGGTTCGAGTCCCCGTCCGAGCGCACACTGTCGTTTTGTCCCTGGGCAAGACACTTAACCCACATTGCCTATGAATGAATGTGGTTGTGTGAATGGTGTTCGGTGGTGGTCGGAGGGGCCGTAGGCGCAAACTGGCAGCCACGCTTCCATCAGTGTGCCCCAGGGCAGCTGTGGCTACCACCATCAGGTGTGACTGTGGAGTGAATGAATAATACCAAAATATGTAAAAGCGTCTTTGAGTGTCCTATAAAAAACCTATGTATTATTATTATTATTATTATTATTATTATTATTATTATGTTCATTATTTATTCAGTTCACAGTCACACAACCCTCTATAGACACTCTATCATATATTGTACGTGTGTAGTGTCTGAACAAAGAGACAGACAGTAGTATGCACATGTTTGGAGTGGGACTTGAACCAGCAACCTGTCCTGTCTTTACATTTCTAAAATATAGTAAATCTGTGCCTCTGCAGTTTCTGGCTTCATCTGCAAAGCCCTAAAATGTGTTCCAGCCTCAACCTTTCCCCCTGCTTTTAAACAACCCACCTAACTACTAATAAAGATTTCACACGGAACTGCAGATACTGTTTTTAATGTTTTATACTGCACCTATACATGATGTCTCTCTAAGGACACAATGTCGGTGGTTATAGCGGTGAAAAGTGTAATCAAATAAAGGCTTTGCTATATGTGACACGTGACTGATGAAAGGCCAGGCCACACTTGGATGTATTTAAAATTGAACAGGCTAATCTACTGTGGGACGGCTGAGTGATGAAGTAGCCTATGGCTCCTCACAGAACTTATGAATAATTAAGGACAGGTCCAAGTTTAATAGGCTCCATTATAGAAATAGAGGAGGGCTTTTCTACTCTGCTGCCGGGCCGAGGTCTTCCTGAAATGTCCTCTATCTGCGGTAGCTCAATTCACACATTCACCCCCCAAAAAATGACATAAAGACCTCTTTCTTCAGTTTAAAATTTTTGGACAATTGACAATCAAATTCTTTCATACATTTCACATATTTCTGTCACAGAGGAACTAAAGTCTATTTCAATGACATGTCTTTTTATACAAAACAAAGCCTATATTACATTTGATCTTTCTTTCTTTTTCAATTCTAGCACCTTTTATCATTTAAACCTACTTTACTGACACTATACAGAAACAGGTGACAACGCTCTTTTCAATTTGAAGGAGCAGTGGATCTACCCTGAGCTCCTCCTGGATGAGAGAGCTCCTTACTGTATCTCTGAGGGAGCGCCCAGCCAGTTTAGTACTATCCAAAAATATGTATGTATGTATGTTTCTACTGTATATATGAATATATGTATGTATGTATGTTTCTACTGTATGTATGTATGTATGTATGTTTCTACTGTATGCATGTATGTATGTTTCTACTGTATATATGAATATATGTATGTATGTATGTATGTTTCTACTGTATGTATGTATGTATGTTTCTACTGTATGCATGTATGTATGTTTCTACTGTATATATGTATGTTTCTACTGTTATATATGTATGTTTCTACGGTATATATGTACGTTTCTACGGTATGAATGTATGTATGTTTCTACTGTATATATGTATGTTTCTACTGTATATATGTATGTTTCTACGGTAAATATGTATGTTTCTATGGTATGTATGTATGTTTCTACGGTATGTATGTATGTATGTATGTATGTATGTATGTAAAGACACATAAATTAATGCCAGATACTTCACTCTGTACCATAATTTGACAGCAGATATAGTGCCAGAAACCCATCAAGCTATAGACAGCACAGGTGCATTCTGTACCTTGAGATCAAATGTGTATTGCATATATGTCTTATCACGGTCCTGAGCGCTCCTGTCCTGTGGAAGCCTGTGATTGGTTAAAATAAAGTAACCCTGGCTCTAAAACGAAAACCATTATAATACAGCCCACAGAGGGTCTCAAGTAAATAAATATCAGGTCCTGCAGCATTAACCAACACTTAGTACTAAATTGTCTTCAGCTCATCACCGGATATTCATAAATAACCTATGTGAGTCTTACATAATCCAATAACATGTAATGAATGAGACCACTGTTGCACTTTCCTTTTATCATGTTTTTGTACGGCACAGCGTTCATTCATTTCTATTGGAGGAAGCAAAAAGGTCACAGATGCATCATTGTCAGTGCCCCTGTCAAAGTGCCTCCTGAGGTTGTCATGACACCAGATGCTTAGCACAAACAGCACTCACACAGAAGGCTGTCTCAACTGCATTCGAACATCACCACCTGTAGATTGTCCTGCGATTGTATCGATTTAGCCAAAGCTCTCAAAGTAGCAGATGCCAGGTTGGGTCAATGGTGAACTTTTCTTATATATAGTTCTCATTAGACTGGTCTTAGCTCATATTCCACTGCCGAGGTTGAGGTCAAAGGGACAAATGATTACTTTAAGCCGGACCATGTGCTTCTGTGATATAATGATCTGGGATAAGAAAGTGAATAGTGTTCACAGGAGGTGAATTGTTATTAAAAGTGCCAGAGGTCTGTGCTTTATCAATAGAATAACATAAATGGTATCGGAGATTTTCAACCCCCTTGATTCTCTCATCGACTTTGGTCATGTGAAAAATGGGCAGCAACTATTGACCTGAGCCGTGGTACACCATTGACAGTGGGCATAATTGGCTGGCCTATACCAGACAGACAACCATTCACTCACTATGGGCATTTTAAGTTCACCTATACGTTAATGCCTTTGGATGAACCCACAATAACACAGTGAGGACAAGCAGACTCGTAATAGTAGTAATATATTAAAACCGTTTGTGTCTCAATACCTGTCAGTTGATAGCAGAACTAAATGTTGAAGCAATACTACCAAAAAACGTTCGAATGACTCAGAACTTGTCGAGATGAAAAAAAAAATCCAAGATTGCTTCAGAAAATGAAAAATATAACTATTGTATTATTTAGTGAACTTGTGTTACATTTCTATGAGCCACTCACTACTGTCAACCCCTGTGAGCATGCTGCTGCGGTCTATTTCACCTGTTGATGCTAATCACTGCATAACATTATAGATGTGTTAATTCTGAAATGTGTTAACTCACAGATTTCGTTACTCCGAGGACCAACTTCCAAGCCCCAAAGACAACTGTAAAGCTGCATTAAAAGTAGTGGTCAGAGTTAGTGGTCCTTGCATTAAAAATACAATAAGATACACTATGGACTGTATTTTGTCCTTGTCAAGGTCCTCACAGGTCAGTATATAGACAGAGGACTAACACACACACACACACACACACACTATAAATCCCTTGAACAAATCCCAAGCAGTGGGTCTCCAGAGCCAGTATGTTTTGAGTGATCCCTCTGCAGTCCTCTGCTGGGACTAATCTCAGAGTTATAACACAGGATTGGCTAGGGTAAGCCCAAAACATCCCCCGGCTCTTGGAAACACACCTTGTCACCTGAAAAACGGCCTTCAGAGAAAATAGCGAAGAAGACAGCTTTTATTCTGGTCCATATACCTCTGGACATGTACATAGATGCCAGCTGGGGTGAAATCACCTGGCATGCACCTATAGGCAGGCACTCCGTAATGGAGCAGTCCTCTCCACCATTTGGCATCAGAGCTCAGTAGGATTCTGCAGAGATGAAAAGGTGCTTCTTTGTGAAGAACTTTCTCTTTGATCAAAAAGCACCTCTAGTCAAAGGGCCGGTGAATATGTGTCCAGCCATTTCTAACCAAAACCTCTACATTTGAAAAGCATTACTGTATATGTAGTCTAAGTAACTCCAAAGTGGTATGTTGGCAAGCAAACATAAATGCAAACTACTATTCAAAAAGAATATGTATAATTTTGTGAATCAGAAAAATCTAAATTATGTCTAGCCAAGCACTATTTTACTACATGTATCTATCATAGCATAAACTGCATGTCTATTTGATGTGCTGACTCTCTAAGAACTGACATGCCATGTCTTATGGTTTTTGTGGTTGTGCATCTGCAAAAACATCATATTAACTTTGATCTATGCTTTGATTCATGCAGTAGTAATGGCTTTAAAGACCAGTCTCAAATTTAGTGTCTGAATAATCTGCAGCTTTTGTATGAGGCAGTTCATACAACGCTGGTTCAGTTTACAAAAATGACATAGAGATAAACTGCTACTAATAAAGCAGTTTATTTCTATGTCTATGTGTTTTATGTTGAGTGTTTTGTGAAAATTACTTCTGGCACATTCTGTCAAACATTGATCAGTACATGGAGCATATTTCTGTTCTCTTTCTGTTCAAGTGTAAAGTACCTACAGCAGGTTTGCCTATTGTTTGGTGAACTTTGCACAAGCCTCACTTTTTTACCGTGCTCTCTTGCTACATTTGCAAAATTATATTTCTTTCCATAGCATTTCAGCCTCATCAAAAAGCATTTCTATCTTTCACTTTCTTGCTGGCTTTACTTAAAGGGTCAGACTATTTGCATTTCATTTATATAATGCAACAATGGGTTTGGAGGGCTTGAGGTCAGCAGAGGTCTACATAAATCACATTCCTGGTCATATGAAAGAGCAGGTGAGGCATCAATAACTGAACACTTTTCCTTTTGCTTCAGGGAAATCTTAAATCCGAGTGACACTTGGTCAAACTGTTCCTGAGGCAGCGTCACCTCTGTGGCCTGGGGTCTTTTCTTCAAACAAGCTGCTCCTCTGTACTGCTGGAGATGACAGTGGCTTTGTTCAATCTCTGGATCTTGTTTAATTTAGTGACTGTATCCACATTGTCACATGAAGAAAGCATGTCCTCTTGTGTCCAGCTGTGCTGCTGCCAAACAAATTTAACACAAATACACACATGTAAACTACAACAGGAAACCCAAATATTTGACATGACTTCCAAAATCCCAACACAGACCAAAGCGGCACATTGAAGATCACACGGGATGTCTCTTGGCGGGGGGCTTTTTTTCTGCCTCACTACGCATATTAGGGATTCTCTATGTTGATGATTGGCTGAAGCTGCTCATATTGACACCAGGCAGGTGCCCGCCTGCCATTAAGTCTCACCACATAGTTCCTCATTACTAGCTGCCCATGGGGCACAGTCAGGACCTGTGCAAAGAAAGGGTTCAGAGCAAGTGAGCAACTCAGAGGAGACGGGTGACTTGAAAAGAGCACTATGACACTTTCATTTGGTTCTACTGAGAGAATACTAATAACACTGGACACATGTAAGTGCACACACACATTGCATTGAACATACAAGGCTTCTCAAGGCTGAACTAGATTGTCTACTGTCAGCAAAGTACACATTCAAATGAACCGCAATTACTTCAATTCAAAGGAGAGACTTTGAGACTTGGTCTAAATATTTGAGCTCAAGGAGAGACTGGAGTTTTCGAAGTAAACACTTTTCTCTGTGTAAGGCTGATAACACCACTGCTGAGTGTTCGAGTGTGTATGCTGTGCATGTTCCGGACAGAGGACTCAGACTAAATCAAAGCAAACAGTCACAAATCTAGCCTCCAGATACAAATTCACTGTGAAGGTCCAAACAGCTCGGCAAGCTAAATCAATCTTCTGTTCTTTTAAATACGTAATAGATTTACATTTATAATCCTTAAGAAGTATCCATACTTGTATAACTATAGCTCTACTTCCAGCAAGTACTAAGGGAGTATTTATTCATTCATTTATTTGTTGCCTTGGCCCAATCAGTCACATATTATATCTCTTAGCATTATCTTTCATTGTGGTGCTTGGGGGCTCAGTATGAGTTGAACTGACAAGAGATTGATAACACATCCAGCATATTACTCCTTACAGAAACACTAACACACACCTGATTATAAACCAGCTCTGTGTCATTTTGATTTGAATATACCTATTTAGTTTAACACAGCTGGAGCCTTCCTTTGCTGTGCATTACATACAGTGCTTTTGGCAGAGGCATTGGAGTCGAAGCAAAGAAAGCTCTTAACGCCAGGGCCTTCAGAATTTGAGATCCGTGAAGGGTAAGAGCATGTCAGGCAGCCACAGTGTAATAAAGACAATTGCAGGTATGCACAGATCCTGAGTACATCAACAACTGGCTGGAACATGAGAAGTATGTTAAAGACTACTGTAATTAAGAATGCATCAATGAAGTGCTTTTGTGTAGATGGTTGGGGGTTTGATTCCCCAATGTAGAACCCAAAACATCATCAACAAAGAGGTCCAAAGCCTGGAAAAAGGAAATAGGTTGTGTCAGGAAGGAAATGCCAACGTACCAATGAAAATAACATCTTCTGTCATCGAGGATATGTTAAATAGACTTGCCATTTTATACAGCAACTCTAGATTTTAAACATATCACACATGACCTTTATGTGAATTACTGATGAACAACTTAAATAAAAATTTATATACACATGCATATACTAGGCATTTCTCATATTTCTACCCTTATGCCTCTGTGCATAGTTCTCTGCTTCCTGCTGCCATTCACAAATTTGCATTGAACATTGTCCCATATTAAAATGTTAGAGTAAATGTTTGTCTGTGTGTGTCTCTGCGTCAGCCCTGTGACTTTCGCCATTGCTCATGCTACACCCCGCCTACGGTCATTTGGTTGCCGTCATTGTGATTCAATTTTCCATTGTCTTCACCAACTGTTCTATAAGGACCTCTCTTTCCAGGTTTCATCTGATCCTGTCCATAATTGGAGTTGTTCCTGTCTCTAGACTTGTGATAGACTTTCATACAGTTGATGATTCATTTGTGTCTAGACAGACATCTGTACCACCATCTTCACTA
This sequence comes from Philypnodon macrostomus, assembly GCA_036025475.1. NCBI lineage: Eukaryota > Metazoa > Chordata > Actinopteri > Gobiiformes > Eleotridae > Philypnodon > Philypnodon macrostomus. Next base: position 8,753 of record JAVQKC010057075.1, read on the forward strand.
TAACCAACTGAGCAAGTGAGAGATTGGAGAGTGTGAATGGAGAAGTGAGGCACATCCCTGTAAATCTGGCAATTAACATTGAACTTTTCTGGGTCGAAAATACTTTTTAGGCAAAATTGAGTGAACAGCTTTTTCAAAGAACAAAGAAGTATGTCATTCACAGTGAATTGAAAGAACATGCCTAATGGGTCATGGTCAAACTTACAATTTGTGGGGTTTTTTGTGTAAGGATCATTAGGAAACACAGTACATTATTGGTTTCATCACACCATTTATCTTCCTATTTATTTAAGAACCTGCCAGCAGCCATATACACAAGAGATGCAGGGACCTCCCTTTACCCAGACACCTCACCAAACGCTTCCTTTGTAGAATACAGCTGACTATTATTGGCATATAAACAGAAAACAGACTGGTGCACACTGGTACTCTGGCCGTAATACTGAGGACAGTGCACCAGTCCATCTGCCATTCTCCACTAGATCCATTTTGTGAGATAGTTAAAGCAGTTTATTCTGGCTTTTAATTAGTTTCCACTGCAGGCATACAGTACAGGTATCATACACAAAGAAGCCGGAAATGATTTTACCAGCTTACCATATTTTCCGCACTATAGGCCGCACTGGATTATAAGGCGCACTGTCAATGAATGGTCTATTTTCAAACTTTTTTCATATATAAGGCGCAACGGAACATAAGGTGCATTAAGTCAGTCAGTCAAACTTTATTAAACGCGTTCACAATAGCTCTCAACATTGTTCAAACGGTTGAAAGCCTTGAGATTAAAGTCCGAGTCGTAAGCGTGTCTCTTGACAGGTGTCATTTTGGGGTCTACTAATATTACGGTGAAGCATAGTACCGGTATGTATTACTCCGCGACGCTCCTGACTCCCGGAGCTTTGTAGTTTACCGAAGTCGTACCAAAACATTTTGACACAAAATCGCTTGGAGGTCAGTAAGCACAACCAGAATTAATCCATATATAAAAGTGCTCCAGATTATAAGGCTCACTGTTGGTTTTTGAGAAAATTAAAGGCTTTTAAGTGCGCCTTATAGTGCGGAAAATACGGTATCGCATAATAATACGGTATCGCATAATAATACATCTTTATTTGTATCGCACTTTTGAAAAACAGTGTTCACCAAGCACTATGTCACCTGGCAACATCTGCAATCCCATTAATCATTTTGTATCAATCCTTTCTATACATACAAAGTGCTTTACATTAGTATACTATTCATTCACAGACTTCCACTGCTGGTGATAAAACCCATAGAGAAATGCCCTGGGTCAGACTGACTGAGAGATGTGACAGCCATACTATACCACCATGCACACTAACTTTAGCATTCATACACCTTGCCTCAAACGCAGAGGTACAGGTAGATGAAGTGTCTTGCCCAATGACATAAAGGTTGTGGCGTTCAAACTGCCAACCTTCAGATTCATGGGGAACCAGCTTAACCTCCTGAGCTACAGCTGCCCCTAGATTGTAGCAATTTCTACGGCCCATACATCTCACTAGAATCTCCCATTGGAGAAATCTTGCCATCAAATGTAATGTTTTGTTTCCTTGATCCAGTGCTGCTCAAACAGCCTGTGGTGTAAGCAGAAGTGTCAGCTGTAGTCAACACACACTGGGCTGTCTGGGAGAGGCCGTGCACATAGAAACATGAAATGAAACGAGTAAAGTAAAGTAAAGTACCATCCGCCACAACTCAGGCCATCCTCTGTATACATAGGCTTTTCCCACTCTGCACTTAGACAAAACCCAAACTGACAGGGGCATATTACACACTGCTGAAAACCAAATAAAGGCTTGTAAATAAATAAATAATCACTGCCTCACGCATTCTTTAATGCATGGGGGTCGGACGATACGTGCCGCAGTAGCTGAGAGTGCGGAGGCGTAAGTGAATGACAAATCAAAACGTATACTTGTTTTTTCCCCCAGTTTTTTTTTTTTTTTTTTTTAAGCATCTGTCAGACAACAAGAACAGGCTGAAGAAAAAGTATGGGCACAGCCTGGTGAGTGGTTTACAAAGGGCAGATGAGAAAAAATGTCATGCACAGAGCTCACCTGAAAAGGCCAGCGCCGTTTCATCACTTGTCTTCAGATCAAATACCTCATAACAGAGTCATTATTTCAACAAAAAGGAGCCCGCTGTCTCTGCTCTATAGCGCTGCTTGTATAGCCATCAAAGGTGTATAATTCTCTTGTTAGAACTTGCATTCGGAGAAACATTACTTGATCAGATTCATTCATTAATTAATTAAGAACACTCAGAAGCATGCTGTGATAGTCATCTCAGACCATAAAGGAGCCCATATTTTGTGTATTAAGTGTTTCACCGTGTTATAATATCCCATATCGTGTAGGCTCTAGCACCGATCTTCTCAGGAGCTGAAAGTGACTGGTTTTTAGTGTCCTTTCTGCATGGATAGATGAAAAGACCCCACATATTTTGCACTGGCTGTAGTAGTGAAGCGTGCGGAAAGATTACATTTAAGATCAGCACCTATACCTACACTATACCATGTATAGTCTGAATATTTTCAACTGAGAAAACTCCACAGCTCCCAAAAAGATATTTATGAATTATAATTTGTGAAATGCTAATGTGGAGGTAATCAAAAATAAAAACTGACACCATATAGTTATAATATTGTCTTTACTGTAATCAAGATTTTGATTGCAATAGTTAACAAAATCCCGCGATATTATGAGTTAGCGGATTTGTCTTCACTGTCTAGACTGCTTGTCAATGCCTGACAAAATTACAGAGAAATGGGCTATTATGGAGCTGGCTAGCAGAAAAGTAAGAGAAATGAAAGTGGGGAAATTAAAACAATAAAGCCTTATAGTTTTTCAAACCGTACATTTATAATTGAAGTTTAAAACACAATTTTAGCTTTTATTCATCTTCACATAAGTCGTGGGTGGCTGAAGGTTATTAGGCAACTATGGGCCTGAGGCAGAACAGGCAGTAAGGTCAGAAAGGGTTGACAGAGACAGTGAAAGACAAGCAATCTCTCATCCATCACATGTATTCACTTGAGAAATTCAGATAGTCTCTCTAGCACTTGCATGTCTTTGGACAGTGGAAGGTACCCACTGAGAACCCACAGAAACACCACAGGGAAGACCAGCAGACTCCACCTCGAGAAATCCTTGCAACGCGGCTAAAGCATTTTACAATTTCCAATAAATTTAAACTAAATCTAAAATATATGCATATCTCTTTTTATATGCAGAATACATCACACAAGCTCAAATTCAAAACTTTCCATTATTAAATCAGCAGTTGCATGGCTAGGGCCTCTCAATCGATATGTACTTCTCTCATCAGTCCCAGGTAAGTGCACATGGTAGTGGCATACTATTAGCATCAGTCAGCAGAATTCATTTTCTTGAAAAATATGACTCCGGTTAAAAGGGGATTAATAAACGTGGCATAGAGTGGCTGCTTAATTCTCATCACTTTTTGCCCACTCACTGTGTGCGCAGGAATCCGGCTGCTTTGATGAGAGGCTGGGCTGTTGTTTATCACGAGGGAGGTTTTGTTTAGCGAGTAAATCTTGTTGGAAAATGTGTTTTTACTAAATAGAGAAGTTGTTCTAATATTAAAGCCTGGAATGGTAAATGTTTTGTGAGACTATTTGCTTTCAATGTATGGCTTATTTGCAGCATGCATTATGTGTGATTTATCAGAATAGTCATCTGTGCATTTCTATGAGCTTGTTTTTTTTTGCTTTTGAGGAGTGCAGCGCAAGAACAAGACATACAATGCTGTGGAGACTACAAGGGTGACAGCATTGCTTTTAAGGCTGTGGAAATGACAGGAATGGTGCTTTTAAGGACCACACTTTGTAAACAGTTAGTCTCTGAATCTAGGCGGTGCAGAGCTGACAGTGTGCACATGTGGATTATGAAAAATAGTCAATTTTTCCTCACTTTGTCCAAAAACATGGATGTGTATATAAAGTAGGTCAATTGGCAAACTGTGCAGGTCAAAGTCTGCTGCATTTGGTCTATTCCTCCGAAGCAAAAGTATTAATAAAATAAGTATGATGTATAGATAATGTAAGAACTGATCATTCCTCTAATCCAGGTTTGTACAACATGCCCCGAGATGAAGAAGTTGTCATTTGTATCCATGTGTATGACACATATGGATAAAAACAAACAAACAAAACCAAAAACGTAGAACCAGAGTGGGTTAGGTTAAATGAATGATTGAGTATACCTGACAAGAAAGTGTTACTTTTAATTATTTGTTAAAAAATTATATCTATCTTTTTTATATGAATGGAAAAAAAAAAAACCTAATAGTGAGTTGTAACAGGTGTTTGCAAAAAAAAAAAATACAAATTAAAAAATTTAAAAAAGACAAATTCACTCTTTTTTTTCTAGAGAAACGTATCTCCCTCGCTCTCTCCCTGTGACGACGTATGTTCAAGTAATTCTATAATGCGTCTCACGGCTGCATGTCTGGGTGTCAACATTAGCTTCATGAACACAACTGATTTGTATCACTCAGAGAGAAAGGGTCAGACAGAAAGATAGTCTTCCAATTCTGTCTCCAGTGTTCAAAGAGAGTCTGTTTTATCTGTGCTGAGAGAGTGGCCGAGGTCAGATTACGTTGCTGCGTCAACACTTGCACTTCTGTGACAGTCCTTGATTTGTCTCACTTCAAAGGCTCTCTGTACCCGACTGAAACACAGGCTAAAAGGACTCTACCTGAGGTCAAAGACATTAACAGAATGGGAATATTATCATGCAGGCTGCAGTGGTAAGTAATGTTTAGGCTCGAGGCAAACTACAGGGCTTGATTAAATGTGCTCATGCGCTCTGTGCCTATTTCCATCATACAGAGTTATTAGGAATGCCACACCACATGCTTGCTGAATACCGTGAATAGTCAGCGCCTGAAACAACGTGAACATGCATATTGTTCTGCTATATGTTGACTTTTTAGAGCTGTTCCCTCAACAAAAACATACCTGTTGGTTTTTGTTTCTGTTTGTCTGTGTCTGGAGCTGGGTGGAGTCGCTCTGAAATCTGACCTACTTACCTGCCACTCACCTGCTGCCACTTCTCCAATCAAGACCCCACACACCATCTGCAGCATAAAGACCTGGTTCATTCTTCACCACGGGGCAAGAATGTCAGTTTATCCTCCGTGGTAGTACATTTGTGCTCAGACCAGCTTTATGGACCACTCCCCTGATTTTTGGACCCTCACCCCAGCCCTCTGGACTTTTTGGACCACAGCCTCTCCTCCCAACTCCTCACCAGTCTCCACGTGTTTTTTTTTTTTATCAATAAATAACCGAACTTGCGCCCTTCGTCTGCTTACTCGATCCAGCCTGTTCACCGTAACAGTTTGGTTTCATTTGCACGTGTTTTAGTCAGTCTTTTTTTTTTCAGCTTCTAACAGTTGGTTCCTCCTTAGCCCCTCCCAAACAGGTAATCCTGACCAATCAACAAGCCTTCTACATCCAGGCTTCACTCATGAATTTGTTTCACTCGCGCACAGATATTTTTCACGGTGTAATCAAATGACATCATACACAAAGCGTTTTCTCTCTGCCCTCTGCTGGTGAGTGGAACAATTTTTATGTACAGGTGACCAAAATTGAAAAAAAAAAAACACCCAATATGCCCGTCTTGTGAAAAATGCTGGTTGTCTTACGTCGCTCTATTGTCCGTGTTCCTGTTTCATGGACCCAAAGTGGAGAAGATTTAATGAGTGCATTAACATACATGCAGTATAGCTATCGATCCATGCAGACCCTCCACACTCAGCAGTTTCTGAATCACCACCATCAACATTAATGTCATAACATGCCACTTTTACATACTCACCATAATGGAGCCACAAACAACTTTAATAGCACACTTGACTTAGAGCTGTTCGGCATACCAGCAATACGCAGTTTCATAACGGTGAGCTAATAAGGATTTTTACAGGGGTTTTCGTTTGGCTTTTTTGAAATCCCGAAAATAAACACGGCGACTCAAAAGTAAAAAATATGTTGTTTCGTTTACATCATTAACATCACTTACAAATAGCAGATCTTCTCGGCCCAGCGGGTTTGCTGTTTGAAAGTTGCTTTTTTTTTCCCCAAACAGCATAATAAATGAAATGTGTGTTATGGAGCCGAGTTTGCTTTAAAGCTTCAGAAAATCAAATTAATCAGATTTATTTGAGAACTGTTGAGTTTCGGGCTAAGCCAATAGAGGTGAACCATGTCTGTAATTGCCATATAATACCGAAGCATGTGAAATGTGAAAAGTGCCTTGCCATCAGTTTCGTGTGATTTCATGCAAATGTCGAAAGCCTTGAAAAAGCCAGTAATAGTTGGGTTTGTATAATGACTTTTTATGCCATATTTCCACATTACATATAGAAGGTGGCCACTGCCTTCAGGGCCCCAGCAGTATAGACTCAAAAGGTATGCACATGATTAAGCGAATGCAAATGATTTAAAGCTGTTGAACTGCACATAGAATACATAGTTAATAAGTAAACAAAGCATAATGTACAGTCACTAGTCCACCTATTGAGATATATGACATTCAATTTCTTTCCTCCAAATACGTGCCAAATAACACAGACAGTCTCCAGTTGCCAGTTTGAGGGTCAGCTGGCTCTAGATGCGTACTTAATGAATAATACAGTTTAACATTTCTGTAAGTGACAGAAGGTCGGACCTGGCTTGTTACGGCTTGCTTGTGGGAGAAAAAAAAATAGGTGTTATGTTGATGAAGTGAAGTGACCTTTAAACACTACTCATGTTTCGCTGTTAGACAGACAGAAAAAAAAAGAGAAAACTTCCAGACATTGTTCAAATTCAGAAGATGCTCTAAAGTAAAGCTACTGATGAAGTGAGCCCACAAGGATCTAAGTTCATAAAGGGTCACCTTTTTATGGATTACAATACATGTTTAAACATCTCCCCGTCTTGTCTAGGGCCAATCTATCAGACTGCCCGCATGTGTCAGGCCACAGCATAGCAGCCAACTCGCGAATGACTGATCGCTGTCTCGTGTGCTTAGAGGAGGTGAAGCTGCCAAGCCCGAGCGCCGTGTGACAAAGGCACTAGTGGAGCCTGTCAATCTGAGCCCGCCACGACCTTGTGTCAAATCAGACAAGTGCGGCTGTACCAGAGGACATGACTCGGCAGGCCACTCACCACAGCAGCAGCAGCAGCAGCAGCAGCAGCACATGGCTTTGTACAGTATGGAGAAGTACACTTTACTAATGCCAACTCTATTTATTATTCACACGCCATATTCTTATGAGCAGACTGTGAATTATGATCATACAAAATTATGTCTGATATAATGCGCAACCTTGTTAACTTTACCAGTGTGTGCTTTGTCTCTGCCTTTTTTTATTAGTGCTATATGAGATCTCCAAAAACTCTTAAAGTAAAAAATACAATTTTCACACTAATTTAATGATGACAATGAGGCACAATTACTTTACCAACCTGCTGTAAATGGATGGCGAATGAAATTGCTTGGCAACAGGAATACTTCTTCAGGTATTTTTAAGGTATTCTTCTTACACAGAATCCATGACATCTTTTTCTTAAATAGAACAGGTTCATTATAATGCCTGGTTGAAGTGCTCAGTACAGTTATTACATTACTGTGCAAAGCATTTCTTTTATCGTCTGCATTCTTATTTATTTATTTATAACAGAAAACCATGCGTTCAGCAAACGACCAATGTTGTAGCGCTACCGATCAAGATGGCATTACCTGGCGCTGAAGAGGCGACTCAGAACAGGTGTGCCTCATTTCACTGGCCTCGCCCCAACCAAAATCCCCCCAAAAAACAGCTCCTCACACTTGTCTTATGTTGCCAAGCCCTCACTCTGATTGCAAAACTACATTTTGAAACTTCTCATGGACTGGTCTGTTACCATGGATACATAAACTGCTAACAGTGTTTTCAAGCTCAACATCACTTTTCTGTTTTAGTTCCTTTTTTTTTCATTTGCGGAGCTGTGGGTTTGTGATGATATTACCAGTTCAAACATTGATATTTCCCCTCTATAGAGCTGAGCGAAATAGACTGGTATGGAATAAACTGCCTGTGTGTCGCGTTCAAGTCCTCCTTTTGCACATTTATACCCAATGTAATACAAGGCCTGGATAATGTTATCTGACTAAAGAAACTCTCTTTGGGAAAATAACTGAATTTTACCTCAATATAATGTCTCTGAGGGGCTAGGATCAAGATAAATGTGGTAAATAAAAATGTATTTTTTGTATTATGTGTTTCTCTTAGCATGGAGTGTGGTTTTTGCACTGCATTGTCTGTGGACATCAAATCAGATATAAAAACTCATGTGTAGTCAATATATGTGCACTGCTATTGCCTTTAAGTGTATCTTTTCGTCTTACTAGTTTATATGGAGGTTTTATTACTCTTCTCAACATGACTGGGACATTGATTAGATCAGTCCCAACATTAATCAAAGGGCCATATTTGGAAGTGCTGACAGAATGGCCTGATTTCAAAATGTCCGTTCCACACGAGAGGTGGTAGTGGACACTGGTAGAGCGGTCGTCCTATAATTGGAGGGTTGGTGGTTCAAATCCTGCTCCAACATACTGCCATTGTGTCCATGAGCAAGTCACTTCCTCCACATTGCCTACGTATGAAGGAAAGTGTTGGCACAGAATGGCTGCCACATCTCTGTCAGTATGCTCTAGCCTGGTATACCAGCCCGTTTCTTTCAAAAGCGGAGGGTCTGGTCCCTTGCTCATGCCGAATCATTTCTCGGATGGACCAACCAGGAGCTGTTTTCGTGCCCAAGCGCCGTGTGTTTTGTTGCTGTGTCATATACATACTTTGCTAATGTGACTTCCTTGTGTCTGTGCGCATGCATGTTTGGCTTTTTAGTGTCATGTCTGGCATTTCTGATCGGTTTACTATGCATCGGTAAACTACCGGTAAAGCCCTTGAAATTGAATGTAATCAACGAGAGCCCAGACCAGAGGTGGGTAATGTAGCCTATACATTTTACTGTTTTTTCAAAATAATGTTACTCAAGTAAAAGTAAAAAGTACTCATTCACATAATTACTCAGAGAGTAAGAGTAGAAAAGTACTGGTGAAGTACCCTAACTGTTTGAGCGTAATATCAGATTATCTGTTTTAATTTTGTAATCGGTGTATATATATATAATTATTAAGGCACAAGGAACATAATTTCCACATCATCACATTTTTCACATAAAGCTGTTCTTACATGAGACACAGAGGTGGTCAAAGTACTCTCACTCTTTCTAGATTTAGAAGTAAGAGTACAGTTACTTCAAAATATTATTACTCAAGTAAAAAGTATTGTGCAGTAAAGCTACTCTATGGAGTACAATTTATTTTAAATGTTACTCAAGTAAATGTAACTACTCACCTCTGGACCAGACTCTGTGGTGGTTCTGGTTGTAATGACACCTTATGTGCCCCCCTCCCCACCACACAACTGTATATTCTATCTCCACACCTGCACAACACACATTCACACAGCCTGAGCCATTTAACCTTTTTACTCTGGACTGTGAGCTATGTGCCCAGAAAATACAACCAGGATGATTTGTGATTGATGTTGTGTTTATGACACTAGAGTTCAGATATTGTGAGAAAATTAACAAGCAATTTTCACCACACGCTTTCAATCGGGTTGTCAATAAAGACACATCATTTCAATTAACTTTCTATTTCCAATCATATCTCCGTGAATATAAGGTTATTTTTGATCAAATAAAAAGCAATTTGAAGATCGAGAACTACAGCGAATCACCATCAAACCCCTACGGAGGAAACTTTTCTTGTTATAAGGTTCTATCTGACATTTTTGGCGAAATACAGATATTACATATTCCTATATTTGGAAACGTAATCTTAAATTAGTGTTTTGTTGAGTTTTATTTATGCTTGAGTTTTTGATAGGCTATGCAAAAATATAAAGTTATATCTGTAATATCAAGCCTTGACGTTTTTAAAGTAGATTTAGTGGATTTTTAGTCAGAACACAGATAGAACCGTTTAACCCTAAGGGGAAGATTTATTATTAACCAGTTCAAAACCAGATCTAATTTGTATATCAACAAAATTAGGTCTTGGTCCGAGCTAGCACCAAACCAGGTCTAATCTACAACTAAACCAGGAATAAACCACATATAAAGTTGGTCTACATCTGGCTAAAACAAGATCTAAACCAGGTCTAAATGGGTTAGTCACCATCCAGCTCACATGCATCACTACAGTAAGCTCACCTGTAGATGCAGGAGCTCCGCCCTCTTCAGAGCATTTGGGCTCATTTTTATCTCTGCTTGGTAATATTTGATCATATTTTTCCTGTTCTGTTCTCACATTCATGTTTATGGGGCGCTTCCTGGTGGACGAGTACCTATAGGCAGCATTTTTGTTCTGATTCTTTATCTGTCTGTATCTAAAACTGCCCCTGACCAGACTAACACCATTGTATAATATAGGACAGTGTTAGTCGCAGCTGGCCAGGCTCAGAGTGCCCCAGGGCAACGTTTTACCAACACTTGTGTGTGATTGTGGCGTGAATAAATAATTGTAAGTTTAAAAAGTGCAATATAAATCCAAGCCATTATCATTATTATGTTTCTGTCCAAAATACAGACTTTTTTAATTCACTAATGAATTATTGAAAACTACTGTAGAAATAATAAGTGGATGACCGTGGGGAGATTTGTCTTTTTTGAGAGTATACGGCACATTTGTAAAACTACTGAGAAACTGTTAAAGGTCAAAAACAATACACCTTATCTATGAAGCTGAGGGCCATATAAAACCTTGCCCAGTGCTATCATTGGCTCCTGGGCCACGCTTTGAGCATGTCTGGTTTAGATGAATAAATGAATAGTGGAAGACAGCCTGTCTTTGATGGAGATCTCGGAGTGTGTTGAGAAGATGGGATCAAATCAGCTCAGCTTATCAAGTGGGCTGCTTTACAACCCCTGCTGGGCGACTGTGATCTCGCTGTGGGCAAAACCAAGCTCAGTCCTATCTGGAGTGCTTTCCATCCACACAGCATAAGATGAATAGACAGATTCTCTTTAGATACTTTAGATGCAGTATCATGAAAAATAACATCTAAAAGTATTGTCTGTCTTTTAGTGAATTATCATCAAACCTGTATCTAATGGTTTGATGAACCATGCTCTTTAAACTGTATATACTGAATGTATATAAAATAGCAACATTAAAGGGACACTATGCAACTTTTTACTTCTAACATAACTTCATAGTCAGTAGTTGTGGGGTGAATCAAGCTCCCTTGCTCGGATGAATGTCTCGGGTCAAGTCACAGGTCTCGCCAAAACCACAAAAATTGCTTTCAAACAAACTTTTACAGAGAGAGCTCCAAGAAATAAAAATATGCAAACTGACGCAGACCTGGTGTTTTTGTGTTGAACAGTAGCTTTATGATAGTCTACAGTCTATCTATAAAGTCTATATTCTGTGTTTTTTTCTGGGGACAGAGCTAGTCTTTGAAACTGTAGGGGGCGCTCTGTGAAGGAGAAAAGTTGCATAGTTTCACTTATGCACTAAAGCTATCCAAATTAGTCAAGGGATGGAGCAGAATAAACAGTGGTTTCCAGTGGGGCTATATAAAATGCACTATGTAAACACTGAATATAGTTCAGCTGCTTTGATGTTTAAACATATATATTTTTTATCACACAAAATGAAAACATGAGAGATGAGAGTTAAAAATGCATATGCCATACGGTTTAGGGAAAATAATCTGGGAAGGGCAAAGATTAATACTTTCTTTATGAAAACATATAAAGTAGTGGTACTTCTATGATTCAAAAGGCCCAACATATACAATACAGTTATAAGAAAGTCAATAAAACCATTATATATATATATATATATATATATATATATATATGATTTATTATTGCAGCAGTAACATGTTATGAACTGTTGTCATCAACCTCCACCAAGTCCCTAGTCTCCAACTGAGTTCTGCATTTGTTTCAACATGGCTGCTAATAGAGCGTCTTAATACATGCAGTGTAGGATTAGATGGACCGATAACACTTTCATGGAAACAAATAGAGTCTCAAAGATCTGACGATTTCATTGAAAAGTGTTATATTTATGTTGTGAGGTATTGTTTTCGAACTGGTCACTGGACTACCACAGTATATCTTCAAGACGTTGCCAATAGCAGAAATCCAGGGTCTTTAAAATGAGTAAAAAATATTCTATGATGTAGAGTGAGTACTTAATATTTATCCAACCCCATTCCTATAGACTTATATAGACCGACTTGCGTTGGCCAATGGCGTTTGAGTTTCCGGTTTTCGAAGTTGGGATCTTAGCATTTCAAAGATATCCAAACTGAGACAGTGTTAATTATCTTACAAAGGCCATTTTGTCATTTTGCCTCCATTGTGGCATGGTTTTCCACAGATCTATTATAAGGAATATATTGCAGTTGTTTGATTGGTACAGTCTCAATGCCAATGTTGCTGTGATACAGGGGCATTACCATTCAGCAGACATTCTTTTCTTTTCTTCTAATTTTCATAATTCATATTCCTGTGGCATCTACTCAGATTTGACCTTAGTGCTTGGGCCTATATTAAATCATAGCCTCCACTGTTTTTAAAAGCACTAAAAACTCCTCTTACATTGTTGAGTATGAGCCATGCCTTATTTATTGTTGTTTATATCCAACAAAAAGAATAAAGACAAAACCTTCTAATGAAAAATTCATGACGATCTCAGGCTGCAATGAGCGTTTTATGTTGAAGCTATAAAACAGACACATAAAGATTGGTTATTTTTTGTTAACATTGTAATTAATTGAGCAGGTGTTTTACATTGCTACTGGTTTGGTCACATTTCTCCTTCACAGAGCTCTCAGAGCTCTCTACAGTTTCAGAGATCACATAAAAAACACAAAGAATAAAAACCTTAACTATAGACTCTAGACTATCATAAAGCTACTGTTCAACACAAAAACACCAGGTCTGTGTCAGTTCTCATATTTTTTTCTTGGAGCTCTCTCTGTAAAAGCCTGTTTAAAAGCAATTTGTGGTTTTGGTGAGACCTGTGACTTGACCCGAGACTTCCAGGGACATTCATCCGAGCAAGGAAGTTTTATAGATATATAAAAGTTGCATAGTGCCCTTTTAAAGGTGATATATGCAACTGTGCATGTTTTCAATCTTATGCTATTCATTTTTCAATCTCAATCAAATCAAAAATAAAGAAAAGCACAGTGAAACAGTTAAATTATATATTGATTTTCTATGTGAAAATCCACCAGGTAAAACAATGTGAAGGCTGTCTTTCACAATTGCTTTTTTTATCTCTACATTTTAGACATTAAAAAAACAACGTCTCTTACGGTAACCCAGAGCTGCCAGGTGCAAAAATCATTGGGCTTAAATGCTTCAGAGAAAAAGTGGATTGAAGTGGAATGTAATGGCTTAAAAATCCACATAGTAAAACAAGAATGATGCACTATTTGATTTGGGCCTCCGTTTGCTCTTCTGTGATCTCTCTGAAGTGAGAAGTCTATGTCTGGCAGGTCTGTTGATTTTAACCTAGGGCATGTAGCTAAGAAAATACTCCTGCTCTGCTATAGATAGCATTTAGAGGCTTGGACACAGACTACCACCTGACCAGAGCAGAGCTGTACCGGTGCTTTGGCTGTGCTGCTGAACGGCGCTGTGCTCTATTCTGTTTCTGGTTTCTCTTTGGATTTATGTGGGTAACATTTTAAAGGGTAATGCATGTGTTTTACAATGTACAATAAACATGGCACATTATATAATCTGCCCTATATACTGGGCAGGCATGTGTATACATATGTATATTCAATGTGTATGTGTGAATATGGTTATTCATGTTTACATTATGTTTATTATTATGTTTTTTTCTGTTTGCACATTGGGTGGGAAGAAATGTGTCATTGTGTATGTGACAATAATTTGTAATTGACAAATATATATGAACTATGACACAATACAAAGTATATATGTTTGTATGTAGGTAGGGGCCTGATGTTAGAACTAGCCAACCAGCAGAACACAGGTAGATTCTAATTGACAAGACATTTACTTTCAGTGTAGCCAGTTCGTCCATTTGGATTTTTATACATGCATTTTACTGTAGGCCTGACTGTGTAGATATGGTTGGCTTAAAAATGTCCAATAATATTTGTTAGACCCAAATTTATGTGATCTTACAAGCAAACAAGCAAAATATGGTATCTGAGACCAAATTCCGGCCTGTCAAGTAATGTGCTGTGACTTCTAAAAAATCTTGGCTAGTCATTTTTGGAGAATAGCTGTCACAGTGGCCAGTGAGCAAAAAAAAGGTTCATGCCTGTATGTAGGTATTTCAAATCGAGGTAGTGCTTCTTTTGTGCCAGCCTCCAAAGGGTTGCATCAGGAAGGGCATCTGGAAAAAAACAAAAACTGTTCCAAATCATTTTTATGTAGTATTGAGGGCCGCTAAGAAACTACACAGATGTATGTGTGTCTTTTTTTTCAGTAATGCTTTTTGCCCTTACAAAACTGTGCCAATGTTATAAAGGAAATTCAATTCTTGCTCTTATGAATCAGTTAAGAGCCATTATAATCTCTATTCTGTGGCTGGGGCCTATAATCTGGGTGTATTATCAAAGAATTTTTTATCCAACATAGATCCTTGTCCACAGGGATAAATACAGGTTTATTGGATTTAATTAAATTGAGCCGAAATGGCCTTGCAAGTGAACCTTTGATGAGTCTGGTGTGACACGCTGCACAGACAAATGTTTATCAAATGGCTCATGGGTGATGGGGTCATGTGTAGCCAGGCTCAGGAAACAATATAACTCCATTCTTCAAAATTGATCCAATTCTTTCATTATACACTCAGCGTTAGGGCAATTCAGTCCTACCACTTAAACCAGTTGTGTGATTTTATTTTACAATGGATTCATTATTTTATGTTATTAAAATTATGAGCCGAGTACAGTATTAGACAGGAAGTATACAAGATGCACTATGCAAACAAATAATAATTATGCCGTGTGCTTGGTTGACTTTTAAACATAGATAATAAGGGTTACCGTCCAATATAAAACTGTTCCATTTTTCATGTATTTCCTGGAGTTGCATGTACCTATATCCTAATACCAACTATTTTGGGCCTGAGGTAGGTCATAGTCTGAAAAAAGACTCTCACATTGACTTATGTGGGCAATTTAAACAAACACACACACACACAAACAAACAAACAAATAAACAAACAAAAACCCGACTAAAGAGCATATTTTATTATACATGTTTTTGTTTGTGCCCTCAAAAATCAGCACCACGGACAGATCCTCTCGTGCGCTCCGCTGGACTATTACCAACCATGTCTGAAATGTGATGATTTTTGCGGGCCCCTGAAAACGGACCGATGTCAGTGTGCTGTTAAAAATGAGGAGCTGTCCGCGGTGCTGATTCGGGCCAAGCGCCAACAAATATTTCTGACAGCTTTACGTTGTTCATGAATCACAAGGCTTTGATTGCAGAACTAATGAAAAACACTTATACACAGAGCAAAAAACAATTGGATCTCTTAAAGCAGTATAGAAAGATATATATAATATATATATACAATATATAGCTGTGGAGGGGAAAGATTTCTTTGTTGAGAGTAAATAGATTGCTTTGGTAAGCTTTGATTAGTGCCTTCCGTCACAGTCACACTTGACTTGAACACAGCACTAGCAGCATGTGTTATGGACATCAGTGTTGCTATCTGTGGACCTGTTAAAACCGTATATACCTCTCCTCCCCATTTCAACATGTCTGTGCTCTCTGCTGTTGTATTGATCTCTGCTTGTGTACGACAACACTGTATCCACATATATTTATGTCTGCAGCTGTTGGTCTCTGCTTCCCATTATAAGTTTGAGCGATGGGCACGGGCAATGTTTCAACACCTCACTGCTGCCGCTGAGGGAGCCAGAAAAAATGCAATATTCAAGAGACAACGTTCTTAGTCAGCACTTCCACGCCCAGGAGCTGGCTATGTAAAATGACGAGGGTCACCACACTGTAATGGATGAGCTGGTAGACATGAGATGATCTGAGTAAAGAATGAATATCCTTTTGGGCAAGTAATATATATATTTTATTGAACTTTTATTGAATGTGTAACATGCACTATTATTTTTACTTACTTGAGTGATGGTGATACTGATATATGGTTGTGATACCTTGTATGCTGGGATTTGCATACTAATAATATCGGCGGGACGGTTAAGGAATCACGTCGGTGCGCGTCCGCAGATCCTAGCTGTGAACGCGATAACTCAAAAACGAATTGCCGGATCAGTTTCAACATTTGCACACAGGTGCATACCATAAAGACGCAGAACTGTATCGATTTGGG
>JAVQKC010057079.1:0-12053 GCA_036025475.1 Philypnodon macrostomus
AAGAAGATGAACAAGTCTGTGAATTATTTATATATATATATATATATATATATATATAATGTATATGTTTATTTGATAGGGACAGAACAAAAAGCATTGTTACATTTTCACATGGCCTATGGACATTTTCACAAATGTCCATAGGCCATCGAGCTCAAAGCTAATTGGCAGACCAGGTCCCCAAGACAAAACAGGCAGAAAGAATGAGACAAAGACACATGCATTTTGCAATGCTGAGAAAATGACACTCGGTTTAGTTTGACTCGTGTCTATGACCTGAGAATAGACTGTGCACTCACAGCCACTCCCTTTGGGCAGTAACTGTGACCTCTGTTAGCTTTTCTAAAGAGGAAATATATTCTCTCCATTTTGTCATCGCCGCCCTGGACAATAAACAAGGAGTGTGACTGTATTTAGTGTTTGCACCTCATCACAGGCCAGTCTTCATAATCTCAACCAGGCCTTACTCTCTGTCCTGGCTGTCAGCACCAGTCATTAAAATAACAGTTCATTTATTTCTCACTGGTATTCAAGGCATGTGGCCAGAGCAGGGGCATAGTGGGCAGTTTCTTTGTGTCCTGAAAAGCCACTTGTTAGATACCACCTTTGGTACTTACTCAAAGTAGATGTCCTAATAAGTAACTTTAAAATAATTTGCATCACGTTAAGGTTCTGTAGCTTGTGACAAATTGAGCATTGATTGAGGAGACGCACAGTTAAATATATTTTTTTAACACAAGATTTAAGAATTGAGGAAACGTATGTCCAATGAAAGAGATACTCTGGGAATACAGGTTCAATCAACATCAGACACTGCCTGAGCCAAAAAGAAGGCTGGTCTGGTAGAGGAAACACAGACAGTTGTAAATTGCTGTGATTACACATTAAATTCTGCTGAAAGGTGTATCGTTTCATACAATGCCTAACAATGTACTTAAAAGTATGCAGTATTTTCTTTTCTTTCTTTTCTTTTTCTTTTTATTATCAAGGATTTTATTAAATCTCTCTAATAAAACACAGCATTTTTGTGATAAACTAGCTCACATGCTCTCAGGAGGACAGTCCCATTGAAATAGGGCTGAACTGGAGCCTGGGTCCTTGTAGGACAGTATAAATAGCTTTGATGAAGGACGGACTTACACTAGTATTATAGCCTAGATCTGTGCATCTTTGTCATTATACTGGTGAAACAAGACTTTTGGAAATGATAGAATCACCGATTGTAGCTGTTGGGGCTGGATATTGCCACCAACCTCACGATACGTTTCCCGGTACAGGGGCCTCGATACGATACGTATCCCGGTACAGGGGCCTCGATAGATACGTATCCTGATACAGGGGGCCACGATACGATATGTATCCCGATACAGGGGCCTCGATACGATACATATCCTGATAAAGGGGCCTCGATACGATATGTATCCTGATAAAGGGGCCTCGATACGATACGCATCACAATACAGGGGCCTCGATATGATATGTATCCCGATACGATGCAGTACATATTTCAATACGATACTTCGACTCTTGATTAATTTTTTTTAATAAAGTCTGCAATGCCATAATCAAAGTCCAGCAACTATTGATGAGCTGCCTGTGACAAATGACCAAGGCAATAACAGTATTTGAACTATCAACATAGGGTTAGACTTGGGCTGACAGCCTTTAGTCTTTAGTGGACTAATTGGTCAGTGACATCCTGGTCAACCTAATTTATTCAGTAAAGCTCCGTGGCTAGCTGGCCACAGAGCAGTCTCCTTTAAGTTTACTTGGCTCTGCTCCTTGATTACACCAGGCAAAGGACCAGGGACACAGCAATTGCACAAAGTAATATTTCTGATCAAAATTCCAGTTCCGGTCACATTTTAAGTAGCCTACTGTATGTCTTGACTGTATTCGGTAATATTGTACAATACATTTACAGAGTAGAACCACATGTGTAAATGATCATTGTTACCACTTGGAGTTATAAGAGTAGAACGAGGAGAACTTCTGTAGGAAAAAAAAAACAGCAAACGTGTCCTGTAATACAACTTTTGGCTGTTGCTGAATGCTACCTTTCACGCGTCCTTGTCATGAGTTGTAGTTGCAGTATTTATAGATGTTGGGTTTATTTTATTATTTTTTAACCACATACATGCTTTTAAAACCTCACTTATTTTTCTATTTGTTTTACTATATTTCTTATGGGCAAATAGCAGTACTTTGATTCTGTAATGCATTCTCCCTAAAGACAATTTGAATGAAACCTTTCTGTATAAGAAGAGCTGCAGGCCAAATGCACTCTTAAGGTCTAATGTCTTTACTAGCATTGTAACAGTGTCTCCCTCTGGCTACTTCCTGTGACAAGAAAAGAGCTTGTAGTAAAAATGTATTACAAAACGTAAGTCGGCTTTTGTGACATTTTATACTACATACATCTTGTGGGTCCAGGGACTGCAGATGGAAATTAGATCTGAGAACTATAATCTGGTACAAGGTATATTTTCTCTGTGACAAATGCTAATGTACATGGTCCCTGACAAATAAACTATATAAAAAATAGATAAATACGTAAATAATCTCAAGGCTGGAACAGTAACAGTGAGTCATTTTACTGACAATATATCAAACTTGGTTAATTTACTGTGAAGATGCAGCATATTACTTAATGTTCACACGCTAAAGGCAGTAGTTGTGAATACACATTTCACTGTAGGCCAAGTAGCTGCTTCATTCATGCAGGAAGAAGCCTTCTGTTGTAGCTTCTAAGCACTACCACTACTTATTCACATTAAGTGTTGTTTGTGTCATTGAATTGAATACGTTATGATTTCAATATGATCAGAGTGTCCAGAAAAGCACTATATAAAACCGATGCATCATTATTATTATTTTTATTTTTATTAATTAATTATATTGTGTTGTAACATAGTTGCCCCATCCTTCTGAACTTCGTGAACCAAACGGGTCAGATGACCTTTAACTAGACTGACTTTGAAAGGTAAAATGTATACAGTATTGAAGTGCCTATTATCTTGACTCAACAGCAGATTGTAAATGCCAACGCCGTGCTAATTTAAGCTCACTGTAATGTGATACATTCAAGGAAATCACTAGTTAAGTTTCTTCCAGCCTTTCCAAGTACTCAGTTTGTATATTAAAAAGCAAACTACCGGTATATTTTTTTCACTTAAAAGACATATTGAGTTAGGAAATGCATTAGGCCTGGTGTAAGAGGGAGGAGAGTGACCGCGCCTAGAGCCACAGAGAACCACAGGCAGAGGAAGGAAATACTTACAAACGCAGAGAGCTCCATTTAAGGAATATGTCTTTTCTGTGTGTCCCACAGTGGACTGGAGCACAGTACAGTACACTAACATACAACTACTGTGTAGGCTATCAAATATCATTTTCTGACTGCAGTTTTGAATGGGGTTGCAATTATTAAATTGAATGTGTAGAAGGTTTATTCAGAGCGGTCACTGCAGCAGTTGTGAAATATGCTTTACATTTCAACATATTTGCAAAAATTTAAACATGACTTCTCTGTCTGGTAATTGTGTCATTAAATTATCTTAAAATGTGTTGCAAAAGTGACTTTTTAGGAGTGAACTTTATAACAATCAATAAACGTGGTATTGATAATGAAGTGCAGTGTGCATTGTTTTTGTTGGCATCAAATGGTAGCACACAACTACTGAGCTGCTATGGTAGCCCTGTAGTGACATAATTGTCAAAGAATTGAATTAATGGCACCACTCTATATGCTTAAACTAGACTATTTATTCACAAAAAATCCTCTGACGACCATATTATTTATTGTCACGTGACTATCACTCCAGGGTTTATGTGCGACCAATTTGGTTCATACAATACAGTAAAGCCAATAATAAAACGTGTTAAATGCGATGTGGTCAAAAATTCTGGTGCATCCAAATTTTGTGCTGGTGCACCTACGAAAAGCACCAGTGCAACCAGTTTGTCTATTGTCCTGCCACCTAAAGCCTAATGTGGTGGAGATACATGATGAATAAAAAGGAATAATAAATTACAAAAAAATCATCACACAATCATAGATTTCTATTTACTTTGTGTGTCTAATTCCTCTTCCATATAAACGTTTAAGGAACTGCCCACTGTTCACACGCATTCAGCTTTTTATATTTTCTTTGGTTCCACAGTGACTTCTCTTTCACTATTTTCTCACTAACTTAATTTCCTCTGTTTGTGCCATTGTAGGCTGAGGCTCGTTTGGCGGCGAAGAGAGCGGCCAGGGCAGAGGCCAGGGAGATTCGGATGAAGGAGCTGGAGCGGCAACAGAAAGAGGTACAGGTCAAAGTTCGAGATATTTAAAACTTCGTCTGAATTAACACAACAGTTTAGTCCTGTGGGTGAACCTGTGGCATTACATCACAACACGACACTGAGAGGTCAAGGGTCAGGGGTTGAAACAAAGTGCGCTGCTGGATGTTTCCCAACTTTAAACCTGTGAACAGTGTAAGGTGGCCGAAGATGATAAAGATATGGCCTAGATGCGTTTCACCTTTTATCAGTGTTAAAGGTGTCTATAAAGCAGTAAACATTATAGACAGTAAATAAATCATAAAAGTACTAATTACTTAATATTAAACCACATTAAATCTTCACTTAGTTGTCACACACCTTTTGGTATCGTATAAGAAGATGGTAGATGTGGAGATTTTCCAAAAACAGGACAATGTCTTTGGAAAATGAATGTCTTTTTGGGTTTTTAGGTTTTTCCACTGGCCGTCTGTGTCTTAGTTCAGAGCCCAATTAATCATTTTAAACATTTAAATAATGTCTAAGTGATCTGAGGCCAAATACGTCCAAAACATCTTGAAAACAAATGCCCAAAAGAGGTAAACCGTATGACTGCATGCCCATCTTACCAATGCATTTTTGCGGAAATATTTATTTTATAAAACCTTGATGTGCTGTATATCACCAAGAATGTTTGTGTAGTCGTGGATAGTAATGGATGGTAATTATTGGTTTGACGTTTGACTGAAAAAGTATGTCTTCTAAATCTTTTACATGACCAAAGTACCTACTAAATACTAAAAAGACTAGCTATAGAATTGTGGAAAAACATGGCTAAAAATGTGTCATGTGTTTTGTGGCTTAGAAGTACTTTTTATTGAATGACTACAGAGAATCACAAACTTTCATGAACATTTTGGGACCATTTGGGTATAAAGAAAAGAGGTTCTCAGTGCTTTTTGAGTACATAAACGTTTCTCTCAAAAATATCAAGTTTTATAGTCTGGTCCAGGTGCTGTGTGTTATAACAGGTGCAGATCTAAAGTCTGGTGTTTAGGTTGTAGGTCAGTATGGGTTTGAACCACAGGGAGTCACTATTATTAGCCCACAGTAATCCCATACACACAAACAGACTGTGTTTCACCTGTTAATGTGAACTCATGAAGCCAGGTTTTTGGTTGGATTACAGTGAAGGCCACAACAAAAGTATATAATCCTAAATGAATTGTGAACATAAATCTAGTCCTTCATGCGAGCCACCTATGTTCTGATGATGTGGGACACGCTCTGGATCGATAAGTGTAGCACTGCCATTGAGAGTTCTACACATCAATTTGGGTCAGCTCCCGGACAAAAAGAGGAGGGACTCCGACTGACATTGCCAAATTTAATTTTTTTAAATTATTTTTTTATTTTTTGTAAAAATACTAAAATATATAAAATAAAGTGCATCCACATTGCAATCACAGTGATCCGTGCAGAGAGAAAAGACGACTTCAGAAGTAAACAGAAGCATGTGAAGCAGAGCAAAATTAAAGGGGGTGAGATTTGATGCATTCCTAATATATAGTATAGTATAAACCAGGACTTAACCAGGTCTAAATCATCCCTAAATCAGGCCTAAACCCTGTATTTCAACAAGTCTAAACCAGGTCTAAAACATGTCCTACTGCTTAAGACTACCGCAAGAAAGAGCCGAAGTACCACAGCTTGAGAACCAGTACTAGTTTGCATTGCCCAAAATCACACATAGCCCTCAATCAAAAACATTTTGTTCTTGAAGTCAGTACAGTCTGTTATGTATTTTATTGTATAATGTATCTGTAGTCGGTCATATGCACTGGATTAAACTCTGTGTGGTCACGGTCGGGGCGGAGGCACGTCCCTTTAAACCCTTTAGCCGAATTATAAAGTAGATTAGCAGGTCCCAGGTCCAGCAGTGCAGTGAGACAGTAGCTGTTGTTGTCTAGGCTTTGTTTTGACATGAGCAATGGGAAAGAGAGCTCCAAAAAGATACATGCAGAGTTTCAACATTTGGATATTTTGTTGCACAGGTGGATGAAGATTGTCTTGTCTCATGGTTGTTATATCTTACATATGGACTATTAAAGGATGTTTCGTTGACCATATAATTGGAGCAGGACGGCCGGTCGGAGGCTAGCAGGACGGGGGCTCAGGGCTGCCCTCACCGGACGCCCCTGGACCCCTCCACTTCATAGGGGTAGCTCGGTGAGTGTGTGGGACCGTGAAGGGTGCTGTGGTGTAAGCTGATTGTGTAATTGTGGCTCATGGACTAATTGAGTGTCCAGACACAAATAATGAGAGCTCAGGCATTATAGGGATGAGCGGTGTTCACTTATTTATAGATATAATACAAAATGCATAATGAAAAATAAATAATAGACTAGAAAAAATTTAGCACAACGATGGGGGTCAAGATGGAGGTCATGTTACCTCTGTCATGAGGTAGAATCTATGCCTGTGATAATATTGTTTTAATTAGTGCTGCTTTTAAGAACATGTTCAATTTGCCATGTTCAACTAGATTTTTGCAATAAGTAATTTCAAAAACTCACTGAAATCCCTGCTGCTGGTTTGACCAATGGTCTGGCAAGGGTGACTGTTATGTCAATGTCTTGGTGTGACATCGAGTAACTATTTTGGGCCAGATTTGGGTGATAGTGGTTGAATATTGTTTATGTTTCAGCGTGTAAAAGCAGATGTAAAACCTGACTATGTTGCCGGCTAATATTGATACAATGTAAACTCACCAGACTATCCTTATCATTAAAATGTTATGGAAGACCTGACCTTTTCTTCATCTGTAAAACTAAGCATACTTTCCTGCTGTAGTGCTGGTCTGGAAGTGATGCAAGGGGCGCAGGCAGAGGTCAAAATTACAAAAGCAAAGCCAATCCTTGATCTGGGCAGACTTTCAGCAGAGTAGTAAATCTGGATTAAAGTTCTGGAACGATCTCGTGGAAAAGTGGAGCAGACTCCGTAGTGTTTTGATTTTGTAGCAATCCAGCACAAGTGATATCGATTTACAATTTCCTAACAAATAGAAAATAGTGTGTGTGTGTATGTGTATGTGTATGTATCAAGAAATATGCATAAATTCTGCATTTAGGAGCATGATGTTTACTCACTATTGGCACAGCAGTTGAGCCAGTCTCCTATCTTCATTCTGATCATGAGCTCTGTGATGGCCGATAATAATGTGTACAGTGTGAGGGGCCAAAGTGAAAACACCTGGTGTAGATTGAATACAGCCTTTTTGGGAGTTCTATTTCTGGAGTGCGTTCATGTTCAGTAGGCTTTTGTTTATGACAGGTATGGCACTAGGTTATATTGTTAGCTACTGTCTGTTGTCAAATTGGTGCCTCTTCCCACAATTTCAAATATTTTCTGATCCATACCAATATTCCTTGATCCAGGCAGTGTTATGGAATTACACAAAAAACTTTCTTGGGCCATTGTGAAACTTCCATTAATTATCTTTGACTGAGCTTGTTAAAAGACTAATGAAAATACCATTTAGTGACAGCAACTATAGTCACTCAGGAAGTCAAAGCTTAACAAAAATTGGGACATAAGAAGACTTTAGACTTGAACATCTGGCATCACTGTCATGGATGTTCTGGCATAGTTACATTGTAATACCCTAACCCAGTTCTTAGTCAAAGAGCCATACGATTCTTGTTGATGCAGTGGTTCCTGGGAAAACTGCTCTGTCTTGGTCCCAAAGGTGTTCAGTAAATCTCCAGTGAACTCGGGGTCACATCAGCAGTGCACTTTACATTCCTCTCATTAACACACACCAGGCTCTACCCATGTTTCACTCTTGTATCCATCTGATTTTGACTTTGATCTTCCTGTTTCATGTTATTATTTTTGTGGCTGATTTATGCTTTTCCTGTTTTCCATCCTTCATTTGTTCCCCCTTTCCCCTCGATGTGTAGATCTTTCAGGTGCAAAAGGTAGGCTTTTGTTTTGTTTTAGTGCTTCTCAAACAAATTTCATTTACACAGATTGTTTTCACAGCCTTGCTTTTTACTATAGAAATATCCATGGATTGATTTGACTAGTCCACTGCTAACAACTGTCTATATTTAGTAATACATTATATGGAAATCACATTTGACACTTGACATCTATAGGTTTTTAAAGTGAGTTGCAAGCTATACTAGTGGTAAAGTTTTAGATTATCGTTACAATTTATCACAATAAAAAAATAATTTAAAATAATTCAAAATAATTAGTATATTGGTAAATAATGCCTTATGCCATTAGCAATAACATACCTATAGGTTGTGAACCACTATTTTATTGGCGTATTTGTTGTTATTATAAGTGTGCCCTTGTTCATTTTCCAATCAGAAATATTACGGCTTAAACTCCACAGTAGATGACCGGATGGACAGTAAATGGGGAGATATTGAGCAATGGATGGTACAGTGTGTTGTCATGACAACAAGCCTAACTTGCTTTGACATTGTTTTTTGCATGGATTTAGTTTTATTCACGTTTGTCTGTTTGTCTGAAGATTTGCTGGAAGTCGTCCCAGTCCGTGTTTGAAATCCCAATAATTCCTGTTAAGCCTTTTTAGAAAATAAGGGATTATAATGATCAGAGCTGGGCCATTAATGGTAATCCACTTATTCGGAGGAGCAGTGAGCTTCTTGGCCTTGTAGCAGCATGATGACCATTTGCCCTTTCAGTGTGAGACTGCATGGGATTTACCGGGGTGAATTTACCACTTAGGATACCTCAGTAGACTAACTTAAGTTCAAGTTTAAACAAGGAAGAGCTTTGTACTGTGGTGGGAAATAACCACTTGAGGTAATGTTAGTATGGTGTTAGCAATTGCCTGTGACAAAGGTGAATGCTTTTGGAAAGGTGGCCACATGTGGACTGTAGACGGTAGAGAAAGAACAATAGTGGAATGAGATGTGAGATCTACTAATAGTTCATAGTATAATATTCAAGTCCATTGTTTATGGTTTATGGCTACACACATATGGCTATTACCTCTGCTTCAAAGAGTCAAGTAACAGGCCATTAGAAGTTAGAGCAACAATTTACCAACATGATTGTCAGAAGGTTTTACTCGTATTAGAAAATAGTCTTTGAGGTGCATACTTAGTGGAAAGCAAACTGGCAGTACATTCTGTATCTGGATTATCAGAATTATAGGTACAGTATAGGTAAAATGCATATAGAATGTAAAATGTTCTGTTTATGTTTTTCTTAAGACCATGAATTATAAAGAAATTACATATTATATTGTGTCCAAAACTAACATGCATGGGTTTCAGTTACTGCTTCATTGTGATGTTCAGCATGTGAGGTTTTTTCATCAAGAGTGTGTGTGCATTTGTTAATTCAATATTTGGTTAACCTATGTTTATATCAATGAGCGGCTAATCTGTACATTTGCTGAGCCTTGATTTCATCTGTCCTCAGTCTTGTTGAACTCTGACATCTTGTTTTCTCCTTCACATTCTCCCATCTCTGCCACCTCTCCTCCACCCTTCAATCCTTGTCCCTTGTTGTTGCCTTGCCCTTGTATACCTGGTTTATACCACATTCAGGAGGAAAGTGAGAGGTACGCTCGACCTTCACGGATCCACACGGTTTGTAGTCTAACCCTCTGTTCCCATCTCTTCATTCTTTTCCTTTGTTTTCATTTTCTCCAGCACCAATACATCACATACAGCCTGGATCTTACCTCAGTCACACACGTGGTCGTTATATTCTTTGACAGTATTCTTTGTACATTTCAAAGAAGTAGTGGTGGTTTTTGCATCATCATTATGCGTTGTGCAAACAGACAAATTTAAGTAAAAAAGTATTTGAAAGTACAATTTTTTAATATGGAAAATATAGCAATGATGGTCATATTGTTCAGTTTTTAACACCTTTTTTTTCTCTCACAGCTCTCAGATGAGGATGAGCAGATGTCCGTGGGGAGCAAGGTCAGTATCACAAGCCTTTAATTTGAATATTGTTCCCAAATTGCCTTGTCCATTGGTGAACTTGGACCTATAGGTAACTGGCCTCTTGATGTGAAGACAGTGATAGGAGGTCAATTATGATGGTGGCGCTTGGTAATGCTGACGTATTTTTGCACACAGTCGGAGCTTGATCCTGTTGTGGCCTATGGTGGAGGGGTAAGAGTTAGTTTTGTTTAAAGCTCACTAATAAAATACCTGCTGTGCTGTGTTGTTGTGGGATGCATGTTAACTATATGAATTCCAAGAGAGATTTGAAGTGTTTTAGGGAAGCCAGATCAAGACTGAACCTGAGAAAACCCAACTCTTATCTTTTCACTGAGTGTTGATGTGTTCAAATCAAATGCAATTGACTTGTAACAGTATTCTGCCACTTTGCATTGCATCTAGTTTGGACTATATAAGGCAACCCAACTTCAGGCATGTTGTTTTGGCTGTTGTCAAGTAACACTGTTTATCATGCGGGGTCATTCTAAAGTTATTTTGTGCAAAAGAGCATTTTTCCTTTGGTTCCTCTGCTCCAACCCAAACACAGTGCTCTATTTTAGTCTGCTCGGAGTGTTTTTGAAAGTTCTTGGTGTGTGCATAGTCTTGAATGTCTTACCTAAGTGCATGGAAATATCTGGAGCTGTTTGTTAACAATGTGGGAAGTACTGGTGAACACATTTGTGTGCATGGTTTGACATTTTATTTGACCTAACAATGGTAATAGAAGTGGTGCTACATCACTAAAATTGTGCATACTTTATTATAACCCAGTGGTTCTTAACCTGGGTTCGATCAAACCCCAGGGGTTTGGTGAGTCAGTCTCAGGGGTTCGGCGGAGGTCAAGACACACAGCCTGTCCCCCAATTCAGGTCGTGCACTCTTAAGTTCCGTGTCCAGCTGGATAGGGCTGGAGCCCAGCTTCATTAAACATTAGTTAAATTAACAAATTAACTTACATTTATTAAATGAATTAATCATTGTTCAATGAATGTCTACGGACTGGATTCGAACATGTGTGTAAAAGTTTCAGTTTCATTAGTCGGCGTGTGACCCGCTGAGCCACTCTCTTCACGGACAAATCTGATCCAGTCAACACGTCGGAGTAAATTTCTAAACAAGCGTTATTTGGATAAATAAAGCACACATTGGGAATCTAAATGGTTACTTTATCATTTAGAAAAATATAACAACTTAATAAAGTGACATATTAAGGGTTTTTAGAGTAACAGGATGGGGGCGTGCCGGCTGGTGGCGGAACCAGGAAGTCCTCCGTAGGATGCACGGTTCATTTTGTGCACCAGTAAAACATATACCTATGTTTTGAATTTTAAAAAATCATATTTTATTTTTCCAATTAAGAAGGGTTCGGTGAATGCACACATAAAACTGGTGGGGTTCAGTACCTCCAACAAGGTTAAGAACCACTGATCCAACCATATCCAAAAGGGACTTAATGCAGTACCAATGTCAAGTTACACTAACAGTTACTTTGACAAAGACATGTACAAATAGTATGTTTTCTATTTTATTCAAAGGATGCTTCATCATACTCACTTAAGAAGTCAAAGAAAAAGAAGAAGCATAAGCACAAAGACAGAGATGTATGTATATGTATAGTGTGTGGCTGGATACATACTGTGGCCTGAATGGAAAATGACAATGCATTGCTGTTATTATATCGGCGAAAACAGCGTGTCGCCGATATTATGGAATCACGTCGGTGCGCGTCCGCGTCCGCGTCCGCAGATCCTAGCTGTGAACGCGATAACTCAAAAACGAATTGCCGGA
>JAVQKC010057113.1:0-21455 GCA_036025475.1 Philypnodon macrostomus
ACTACGCAATACTGGGTTCAGAGATTCGACCTGACCAGGATATGTGTGAAGATAATCAGTCATCCAAGTCATAATGTTCTAAATAGATCACAAATGCTTCTGGAAATTTCAAATTGTACATTTGCACATTTTACTAGTGCATTATTTGACCCATGTGCAAGAATTAAAACATGTATTTAAAACATTAAACATTAAACAGAGGCCTGGGCAGCCTTGAGTAACTCCCCTGGTCTCTCCTTGATTGCATTCAATTTCAAGGACGAACACCGACGTTGTTCCATAATATCGTCATTTCGCAGATATAATTCTGAACACAAATGAAGAAGAGTGTGCTAATCAACATTACCTTCAGTCATTCTAAGGTCACAAAACTATACACATAAACCTGCTGGAGCATTTCCGGAATTAAACCAGTGGAAAAAAACAAAAACAGAAACATTTTTCTTGAATACACTTTGACTTCTGGCCTTCACATTTTATATTCTGTTAATCATTATAATTTGTTGTCATTAGACTATTTAGCAAATAATTTCTATAGGAGGTCTTTATATTACTACTTTATTACAGATGCTTTTGTATTGCACCATATCACCCAATAAATTCATCACAGTCTCTTTTAGTCCAGTAGGATTGGCTGTAGTCTAACCCTGCCCTATATGTGTTTGCACACAACAGGTGCACTGTGCTTCATTTCAGTCCTGCACACCGGCTTCAGTGAACCGCCCCGCAGGTAAGACAATGCAACAAACACAATGTTAGTTTGATGAGTGTTAACTATTTACAGCAGTAGTTATGTAGGCCTACGTAGTTTTGTGCTCATTTATCAGTCAATCCAATACCCCTTACCGAACAGGCTGTTCATCTCCAGTATTAACTAGCAAGAGGGAACCATCTTTTTAACTCTTTCACTACAAAGTACATATAGCGTCACTTACAAGGTTCCACATTAATTACACATAGATGCCATGCCTCCTCCCGGTGTGTGTCTCAACAGTTTTGAAGCTCGTCAGAAGCAGGACGGATATGGAAGTATCTCCCTCCCCAACAAGTTCAATGGACAATATTACAGCCATCTGAAACAGTACTGTCTGAGCCAAGGAGGAAGATTCATAGATCAGACATTTCCCCCTGACCGCAACGTTTGGTCATGGAATACTTCCAGATGTCCAAGCTTAAGTGAAGTGGTGCAAGCCTGCAGTAAGTGTATGGGAATTATGCAAAACTAACAACTTTATAAAATGTACTAATGACTAATTCTCCTTACAGGACATTTCTCCTAATCCATGTTTGGCTGTTGGTGGTATTTCAAGGTTTGACTTTGGTCAAGGAATACTAGGTAATGTAGATCTTTATAGTGGCCACTTTATTAGGTACACCTGTTCAACTCTGGGTTGTTAATACAAATAAACCACACATCACCATATCTGAAGATAGAACAAGCTCAAATAGGTTCCTGCAGCATAACACCAGACCACCACTCTTTAAGGTGTGCCTAATAATAATTTGGCCAGTTAAGTGACCTTGTTGTTTAGCAATAAAAACGGCATCTATCTATATGCTTCTCTATCTAGGGAATTACTGGTTTCTTGCATTTATTGGGGCACTGACATTTCAGGATGATATATTTAGGCAGGTTGTCCCACTGGAACAAAACTTTAATAATGATTACTGTGGGATATTCTATTGTAGGGTAAGTAAGAAATCTTTGCTACTCATTTCCACAATACCTTTTTGGTCACACATCTGACCAATATGATGGCAGTAACCTCTATAGCGCCCCCTATAGACTGAAAGAAGAATGTAGTTTTAGGGAATTTTACAAAATTTGGCAAAATCTTTCTTCACAAACATCCAGACAAATCAAAAAAGTCAAATAGACCCTTCCCATGTTTGTCATGGTTTGGGGGCGGGGCCTCTTAATTGCTCATTAACAATATTAAAACCCTTAGAAATCACATAATGTCTGATTAAGGTGCCCGTTGGTGAGTGTAGCAGACGTATGGGGCAGACGTATGGGGCAGACGTATGGGGCTGAAAATGTACCTTTTAGCTAAGTGTTAACATTTTGGTTAGCAATGTTCGCTGTATAGCAATATAGAATGTGCTTTTATGTAGGCTAACAATCATAATCATAGGTGAATTCAACCATGCGACACTTTAAATTGGATGTCTGTTTTTAGGTCATTAGATCTTTATGTTGGGTTTTCTTGACTAGCCAAAATTGTGTTAGCGATTACTGGACTCATGCTAGGTTCAGACGCATTGTATGAGTCATAATGAGGGGTTGGGTACATGAGCTTTGAACATGTTTGAACAGGACAATAGACTCACCAAAACATTAGGGTTGTATTTATTTGACATCATAACAATGTATTGTGTCTGTTTTAGGGAGAGCTCCTGTGGTGGTAACAGTGGTCACTCGAGGTCACTCAGAACAGGTAACAGCAGTTTCTCAGCAGCAGAAGGGGTTGTTCCTATGGCCTATTGTAGGACTCTTCTTTACCATCCTGCTTCTTTTGGCTGTCGTCCCCATTGCTGTGTGCATTGTTCGACGCAACTATTTTAAACTCAGGTAATATATTAAACACACAAATTGAATAAAACAAAACTGCAATAATCACTTGATCGCTTCAAAGTTCACTTTTACCAAACATTTAACAGCACATAGAACCAACCTCAAGGGGCATTTGTAGTTCTACAGATGCCCAGAGAGGACAAAATAAGCTATGCTAAAAGATACTTTATGAACTGCTATATATTATTTTATGTCGTCTAACACCACCTGTCACACTGGGCTTGACCCTGCAGGGCTACTGTAGGTGCTCACAGACTGATGAACTACAGCATTTGCACGAGTATTTCCTACCCCTTCTTGTATATTGTGTACCATAATATTTTCAATATTTGTTTCTCTAATCCATGTCTAGGCCAGAGCTGGAAGTAGAGCTATTACCGATCAACCCAGGGGTTCCCTACAGACGTCCGCAGGAGCTTGAGGTTCCACCACACCAAGAAAATGGTAGGAGTCTGTTTTCATCTTTGTAGTTACTCCACTATTTGCTTTTGCTTGGATAATGAGACCATTCCCCACCATTTTCAGTGTACCAAGCTGGAGAAGAGAGTGTGCTGCAGTTGTTTGGTCGGCACGGAGGAAGACTGGCCGACTGTCTGAAGGAGGCCCTAGTGGAGAGACACCAACTCACACTAGGCAAGGAGCTCGGCAAAGGTTAGCAGCCAAGACATAATTACACTGGGCCCATGCGGTCTATAAATGCATAAATGAATGGTAATAATGATGTCTATAATAAAAGGAGAGTTTGGGTCAGTCTATGAGGCAATCTTTTTACCAGACAACAATGTGAGTGTTAAAGTTGCAGTGAAGACCATGAGAGGTAACTATCTCATCACATGTTTATTACTGATAATTATTTTTGTGTCTCATGTTTCTCTCTTCTTCACACAGTTGGATTTCACACTCAGGAAGACCTACATGAGTTTCTGAGAGAGGCCGCTATCATGAAGAACTTCAACCATGACAATGTAGTCCGACTGCTGGGTGAGACATTAAACGTTCTCCCTGTGATACACTGGGGTCTCACTACTCAAAGACATGCATGTGTAAAGAGAATTGGTCAATCTAAACGGCCCCTAGTTAATGAATGTGAGTGTGAATCGTTGTCTGGCTCTCTCTGTGTCAGCCCTGTGACTAACCAGCCATATAAGAGTAAGACCCATCGTTTCATGTTCAAATAGCACATATGCATCTTTTAGCAGTAAGCTTTTGTTTTTGAGGCAAGTTTAACCATTTATATGTTGACTGACCACTGCTTTTTACTATGATTATAAATGAATTCTAATGGCCTCACACTTGTATATCTGCACTGAATCTATTTAAATAAAGACTGGGTTCATATTCATTATTAAAATATGTAATAACCTTCCAATACCCCCTGTAACATAATAAACAGTATTAGTAGTAGTAACAGTGTGTATCGCGGCTACCTCAATGGTCTATTCTGGTCAGTTGCTGCCCTCTACTGTCACTATAATATATTACTGTGTTTGTCTTTAGGGGTGACTCTACAGACAGAGCAGGACAGCCCTGTGCCTGTCCCTCTGGTCATTCTGCCCTACATGAAACATGGAGACCTGCGCCGCTTCCTCATTGCCACACGCTACGGAGACATTCCCATGGTAGGGTGAGGTGTTTTAACACTTACTCACCCCTCATATATCAACAACATGGTCACACTGCCTATATCTGCATACAAAATCAGAACTGTCAGGTTGTTTAACTGGCAGGATGAGCTGTACTTCAAGATAACGATTTCCTTCCTTCAGTTGGAAGGGTATAAATACAACAATGTGTAGATTTCACTGTTTCGCCCAGTGCCTGTACATGCTCTAACATTGTCTCTTTTTCTGGCCTCTGTCCCAGTTTGTGCCATACCAGACCCTCCTGCGCTTTATGGTGGACATCGCTGAAGGGATGGACTATCTGAGCTCCCAGGGTTTTCTGCACCGAGACCTGGCTGCCCGCAACTGCATGTGAGTTAATCAAGTGCAAAACATCTGACAATCATCAGACAATAGTGCCATCTCCTTAGTAATACAGACTATATATAATTACTACACATATTGTCAAAGCTATTCATTCATTTTACTGATAATTTTGCCTGATACTCACCCCAAAGTAAAAGTGTATTTGGTGCACCATTCAAAATGATAACTTGAAGTATCTTGAGAGAATAGACCAATCTCCCCTTCGTTGGAATGGTAAAAATACAGTGCCCTGACATGGACTTGGACTTGACTTCTCTTGATCTTCCCTTACATCTAACAAAGAATTTTTGGTCTACAATATTCCTCCAGATTGAATCAAATAAAATTCTAGAAATGCAACTTTCTAATACTATACTTTATTGATTCTTTTGAATTATCAGTAGTTTCAATTAGCTGACCATTGTCTATGGAATAATTAATACTACACTGTTTAGACATAGGCTTTGAGGACTGCTGCTGATACACAGAGGTCTAAGGGGTATGCTATCAATGTCTCCTTGTTTGTTGATGACTAGAGCCCTGTCTTCTGCCATTGGTATTCTACTGTGTGGCTAGAGTCGGAAGCCTCCCAGAAAGCCAAAATTCTCAAAGACCTTACACTTAAATAAATAAATACATTTTATTTTTGTATTATACAGGTTGGGCAATGACCTCAAGGTATGTGTCGCAGATTTTGGCCTTTCTAGAAAAATACATGACAGCAATTATTATCGTCAAAAAGAAGCCATTCGAGTTCCTATTAAGTGGATGGCCATAGAGAGTCTGTCTGAGTCTGTGTACACCATCAAGAGTGATGTGGTGAGTTCAGTATCTGTTAAGTCTGCAAACCCAATTATTTGGGGATTTTGTGTGTTTCCTATAGTAACTTATTTTTGTCCAAACAGTGGTCATTTGGGATCACCATGTGGGAGATAGTGTCTCGTGGGAGAACTCCGTATCCTGGAGTCCACAACCATGAACTATTGGATCTCCTTCTAACTGGACACAGACTCAATCGTCCAGAAGATTGTGACCCAAAACTGTAAGTTATTGCCATGAGCTTGTGATTAAATCATTATATCGTAACTATTATTTATAATGTGTGGATTCTATATATTTATCCCAAGAAGGCCTACTCTACACACCAGTGCTATTAGAAGTATTGATATGTGTAACACACACTAGCACATGTCAAGGCTTTAGTAATCTGTGATAAGTAATATTTTCTTACTTTACTGACCCCTTGTGGTTGGAGTGTCTTTGTGCTAGCTGATTTGAACCCTACCAACAAGCACAAATCAACAAACCAATGGTGGCAAAAACAGAACCACTTTTTACTGTAGTGGTATAGTTTTGGCTGTACTCTCTCAGCCCCTTGTACTGATGCCAATAAGCTACACGTATAGCTCTT
Organism: Philypnodon macrostomus; assembly: GCA_036025475.1. Classification (NCBI taxonomy): domain Eukaryota; kingdom Metazoa; phylum Chordata; class Actinopteri; order Gobiiformes; family Eleotridae; genus Philypnodon; species Philypnodon macrostomus. The sequence goes on from JAVQKC010057113.1 coordinate 5,954, forward strand.
ATAATAGTTTATAATACTTTTTCACCTTCATGCTCTATTTTGTTAAGACACACCTCATTACCTCCCTGCTCTTCACAGTTGGGATGTGATGCACAGCTGCTGGGTAAGAGATCCCACCCAGAGACCTGGCTTCAGAGAACTGTCAGACAGAGTTAAAGGTCTTCTGTCAGAACTGCCTGAGCTTGAAGCCTATCAGGAGACTGATTACATCAACCAGGGCCTGGAGGCGGCTGCGGCCACCAACTGTCTGAGCCCACAAAGTGACTCTGAAGAAGGCACTAAAGGCAACGTCTACCTGCCTTCACCTGTGGGAGCTGCTGCTGCCCCCAGAGAGCACAGTGGTGAAACTGAGGATGGATATCTTAAGTATATTTCTGGTTCAGCAGTTTAAATGAATATAGACATTGTGTGTACAAAAAATACCTTACTGTATATAGACAATAGAATGGATGTTGATGGGTGAAAATAAAGGCATAAATGTGTACAGGGGGGCTTCAGTTTGATATATATATAATTTCTGGACTTTATTATTTTTACATTATTAAAATGAGTCTCTTCTTTTTGTCTTTTCCTTTCTTGGGTCAACACACACCAAATCATCTGCCTCATAGGACAGTGATTCTTAAATCAATATGGCATAGAATGACAGATACACCCTTCCTGAACTCCATTTATCCAGGCTTGGGGTCATCTTAAACATGCACTGTCTGGTAACCTACTGTAGCTGTAGCTTTAAATAGATATACAATTCAAAATAATGGATGTGATAATATAATTGATCCATGATTCCTTTATGGACTACTAATCCCAACACCACCACTCTGCTTTGTTTTGCAGCGCCACGTCACCTTCCGTCACTACCGCACATGCGCAGTGTTCTTGAACCTCTACCAGGCAGCGGACACAGAACGGCTGAAAAAGGGCTAAAACATTCGGACCTAACGCAGGATCACCAGGACCTGAATGCTAGATTTGGGGATATATGAACAAATACAAGCCTAACACAGCGAATTAAGACGGGATCAGTTACGTAGAGGGCGAAATCGCTTTCTAAGTGCCTCGGATACCGGACCTACAAGTCATCTTTTTTTGCCGGAGTAGGAAGGAAGAGACGTCGGAAAAACACACGACAGTGACACCATGAACCCTGAATAGTAAGTTTTACCTTGATCTTACGCTTTACAATAACGCACTGATGTCACATACCTGACACACAACACGTCTCACAATAAATCGACGTACAAATAACCTGTTAAAGTGCCTGATTCCACCTTTTTTTAAGCTAGCAGGCTTTTGGCGAACAGGGCGCGGACAGCTTGTTTCATGTGTCAGCCTCGATAACGCGTTTTTGCTCGGTGATCAGCTGACGGCTTGCTCGTCTCGGCGTGTCACGGGACAAATACGCTTCTAACCCGGTGGAAATGAAAGCTACAGCCGATGTAAACCACAGTCGCAACTAAGACATTTTGCTGACGTTTCCTGGAGCGGATGGAGTAGTCACAATTGAGTAACATATGTGTGGAACTGGCTTGATAAGCAGATCGGCATTTGATAGTTTTACTGGATACCGAAAGACACATTTATGTATCATTACGGATCACATTTGAGTTTATTTTAGCACATATTTTGACTATTATTTCCTGATTACGTATTACAATCGTAAGCGTTTCCTATGTTTTTTAGACTGTAGTTACAAATGCAGTAGCAATATAGTAGAAATATTCGTTATTGTATCTATTTAGCCTTTAAGCAGCCATGTTTCTCAAAGTATTGGTGAGTTCAATGTTTATGTGTTTACTACTGTACTATACTATACTATTTTATTTTCTAGATTATGAAACTATGACGATGCACCCTATAATACTAGGCGTTCGTTGCTATAGACGCCATTACCAAATGTGTTGATTCCTTGTGGAGGGGGTCCTTGTAACACTAGCCACCTGATCCTGATCCTAGAGACAGCAGATGTGAGATGACAGCGGTATCCTCGGGGCTACAGGCCTTTTTAAACGTCACACAGGAGCAGCCGGTGTCTCTATCTGTGAATAGTGAACCCTGCTCGACTTGTTGGCTAATACCTCCTCCACACCCATAAGCACACAACAGTCACCTCTTATGTGTGCTTAAGCTAACTCTAACTGTCAAATAATGGTGTATATTAATGATAGCGTCCAGCTTAATGTATTTATTTGACATTTTTGGAATCTAAAAGTGTGTATACAGCACAACATTGATCATTCTTGGTAGTCATTGTACAGTTATTATGTAATATGTGTCACTGGGCTAATGATTTAGCAATAACACTGCAGTGTCAATGTTAGCATCCCATGGCTTTTCTTATTTACTTTTTATTCCAGAAAAACACCAACTTAAACATAATCTTTATTTACTTATCAATAACTGTATTATAAACATTAAATACATGTTATGTTTTTATATGTTATAGGATAGGAATGGGGGTAGTGCTAATGTTAAGCCAGAAAAGTAAATTCATGCTTATATTTTTTACAATGTTTATTTGTTTACATGTTCTGTGTCTTGTAAACAATGTGTTGAATTGTAGGTTAAAGCAAATGTCAGGCTGACTTCGAAGTGTTTAAAGTGGAATCTCATGACTTGCCATCAGAGAAGTATTTGAGCTTGAAGTTAGTCGTCTATTCCCTTTACAAAATGAAAACCGTTGTTGTTGTTTACTGGTTGTCACTGTGGGATTAATGTTGTTACTTATACAACTATACAATGTTTACAAAAATGAAAATGAGTAATTGTGACACATTGAGAGTTTGTTGACCCTTCTAAACACAGCGGGCTCTGGTTCCTACAACACAAGAATAGCACATATATTGGGCAATGCACTGGTCACTTTCATGTGATGTTGTTTATACTCATTGGGGGGTGCTTACAAAATGTTGAATTCAATCATTAGCCATTTCAAACCTGGCCTTGTGCTGCTGGAAGTCCTGGAAATTCCAGCAGTGTTTTTTTCTTAAAAGTAATTCGACAAGTAAGGTCTCTAACAAAGGACAATTGTTTTTACCATCCAAAAATCCCAAATATTTGCTAGATGCTCTATGTGCTTTCTGTATCTAAGGTATCTGCGGTATTGGGTTTCTGCAGGAAATGTCCGCCGTGAACTCTAGGAAGGAAGGGGTGATTCTGTCTTCATTTATAAGAATACTTGAGCTATACAATGTTATTCACCCACAGTTCATAATGCCCTTTAGTGTTAATTAAAACAATTATGGCCTACCACCATGACCTAATTCGCTTCTCAATGACCTTTTTTGTTACAGTGACTATCTGTTCAAGCTCCTGCTCATCGGAGACTCTGGTGTAGGAAAGTCCTGTCTTCTGCTTCGATTTGCAGTAAGTAGTGCCATCTCTGTTTTTCCAGGAAAAACTTTAGTAATCAATTTTCCAGGACCCTTTAAGTCCAGTTGTTTGTCAAAGCGAGTCTATGACATACTTAGACATTCCTAGACTTCAGTCAGTAATCGCACACCCCTGATTTGGCGAAGCAGACCGGAGCAGTGACATGTGACATGGCCTTTGTGTTCTGTATGACTGCTCATGGGATCATGTATGCACTTTAACATTTTAATATTAACATTTATTACAGGTGTATATAAAGATGATCTCATTTTTTTTACTTGACAACTTAATTTTTTTATTTGGGTCAAGATAACAGCATTATCATTTTTAGGTTAAAATATATTTTACTGTCAACTTTACTTGATTTACTTAATATAATATACAGTTCATAACAACACTTGAATTTTGCTAAATCAAATACTGGTGCTTGCTTCCCTAAGACGACATCAACAAAAAGAAAGTTGTAACAGTAAAACAATTGTAGTTCAGTGTAGTTTAAATGATAGTGTTTCTATTGCATTTTCCCCTGGACCCAAATTACATTAGTGTGGTGTAGTTTATTGACTGCATCTCCAAGCCTGGGACTGTGCTGCTGACCGTCGAATAAATTGCTATAAATGTCCTAATGCTTCTGCTTGTGTTCAGGATGACACCTACACAGAAAGCTACATCAGCACCATCGGGGTGGACTTCAAGATCCGCACCATCGAGCTAGACGGCAAGACCATCAAACTGCAGATTGTAAGTGTGCACAGCTCCACATAAAACATTCACCTAAACCAGGGCTTACCTCCAGCCATTGTTGTTAAAACACTGCTCTGTGTGTTTGTAAAGGGATCCTATTTCATTGAAAAGAACAGGCAGGGCCCTCACTTTGTTCAGCAGTGTATCAGTGGTACATAGAAAACACAAACATAACTAAAGCTCCCTGTTTAGTTCTATTGTGGCCTCGATTATAACTGGATTTGTTTCTCTGAGTTTTGGCAAGATAATTAATACCTTGTTGCTGTCCCTGTATTGTGATACTGTTGTACTACAATTATATCTTGAATTTGAGGACAACAGCTTGGTCACATAATACATAATTATATCGGCGAAACAACGATATTATGGAATCACGTTGGTCCTCGTCTGCAGCTGTGAACGCGATAACTCAAAAACGAATTGCCAGATCAGTTTCAACATTTGCACACAGGTACATACCATAAAGACGCCAAAATGAATTGATTTGGGTACTTCTACGATTAATATTAATTAAGTAAGTAATTAATTAATTACTTACTGGCCAAAGTTGTGAACACAATAACTCAAGTCTTTGCCGGATCTTTTTCAACTGTTGCACACAGGTACAGTTCTCGGATGACTTGTCAAAGAATGAACAACTCCAAATAAATATGCCAGGGTCTATTTGTTTTACAGTATAAGTGATTGTTAATACTATTGTCTATTGTTTTGCCTCAAAGTGGGACACTGCAGGTCAGGAGAGGTTCCGCACCATCACCTCCAGTTACTACAGAGGGGCCCACGGCATTATAGTGGTTTATGATGTGACGGATCAGGTAAGTCGTTTTACATTTGGTCATGCTCTGGGCCTGTTAAAGTTAAGCTAATTCTATGCTAATGACTGTGTACAGGAGTCCTATAACAACGTCAAACAGTGGCTACAGGAAATTGACCGCTACGCCAGTGAAAACGTTAACAAGCTGCTAGTTGGCAACAAGTGTGACCTCACCACAAAGAAAGTAGTCGACTACACAACGGCAAAGGTAGGTGCCATTCACCCAGGGACTGGACAGTATGCTCCACCGCGGTCTGGAGTCTGGATGTTGGTATTTTTGTTTGATGTTTATTAACCTATGTAAACTAAGGTTTGGTATAAGCAGAAGATCTAATGTTTTACACTAATCTTGAAAAAAAGTGAGGGTTTTTAGCTTAAAGTCTAAAGAAACAAACTAAACTGGGACTGACCCAGGTCTAAAAACAGAGCTATACTAGTACAAGACCAAACTAGGGCTAAACCAGAGCAAAACCAGAATCAAACCAGGTATAAAGCAGGACTTTGTCAGGCCTGAACCAGGATTAAATTAAGTCTAAATTGGGTCTAAACCAGCTAATTTTGGTTAGACATATTGAGGCTGATTTTGACACATGTTCTACAGTACAGAATTTGAGTACCTCTGAAAATATATTATTTGTGTATTTAGGAATTTGCTGACTCTCTGGCCATCCCCTTCTTGGAGACCAGCGCGAAGAACGCCACTAACGTAGAGCAGGCCTTCATGACCATGGCCGCAGAGATCAAGAAGCGTATGGGCCCCGGGGCCACAGCCGGCGGTGACAAACCCAACCTCAAAATCGAGAGCACCCCCGTCAGGCAGTCCGGCGGCGGCTGCTGTTAAAGGACCCCTCTGCACCACCGGATAGACCACCATCACTACTACCACCACCATCTCCACCCAAACCTGCCTTTCTTCAACCTCTGTCCATTCTCCGTCTATTCCTCTGTCGCCCCCTGTTGAGTGGAGAGACATAAATCCTCCATTGGGACTTTTATAAGAAGCTGTGTACCACCTAACAAGGCAGAGGGGTAGCAGTGAACTGGTGTCAACTGGGACATTGATTTAGCGTGGACTGGAGAACCTTCACGTACATACAAGCCCCTTATACACAGATTTTTGTCTGCTATTTATTTTTTGCAATATTTCACAAAACACTTTATGCCCAATCATGTAAATTAGCCATACGTAAGCGGAAACATTGAAAAGTATCCGATAATTCATCCAAAAAAATGTAAGACTCTACTGTGTATTATTAATAGATGCCACCTTTGGTACCTTTACCATACTGAGATCTGCTGGCATCCTTTATATGGGGAACAAAATCACAAGATACAGTGGCTTTTGACCCATTTCTGTCTTCACGGTTAACTTACCAACACAAGTACATTAAGTTTGAAGTTTCTTTGTTCTTCATTACCATTGACAAATGTTCTAATATTTTCTTACTACAAATGCATTAGCTAGCTTCAGCCTTGTTTCGGCCTGCCTTTGAAAAGCTCTGTGTAAAAGGGGCCACACACACACACACACACACACAACCTAGCTAGATGAGCAAAATGACGGTAGTTTCTTGGCCACGCAGCTAACTCCGGGCTGTGACTATTTATTGACGGGGAAAGCCCGTCCGCTGAGCCTCCTGCCTGTCCTCTGCCTCTTGCCTCTCTTAAATCTGCTCTGATGCATGGACACAGTGATTCTCACAACAAAAATAAGCAGCTTTAGTAGTTCCGACGCCATTTCTACACACTTGGCCTATTACTGCTTAACCATATTAGACACTAAGATCTGATGAGAACTGGTTCATTTAGTGCCTGGTCACACACCCAACAAGCGGCACAGCACATTTCATGCAAGGCTAGCCGCTGAGCTAATCGCGCTAATTTTTGTCGGCTGTCTCCAAACCATGCCTTTGTAAATAATTTATACTCCACTCGGTAGTAACAGAGTGACATCACCTCCGTTTATTTTAAATGTGTCGGTGTATCCGCATTGCACTGCTGGAAGTCTTGCCATACCGCATTTCCAACAACTAGCAAATAGGCCTTGAGATTTTCATACAAGAGCCAGAAATCTAAGGCCATATAGTTGGACTGACATTTTAATATAATGATGAAGAATCCTGGACTGGCACTAAATACAATCTGCAATATCCCGCATTGTTCTAATTATAAGCCTTTTAGTGTAGTTGTAATTTTACCATTTTATTTTCCAACGGGGATGGCCTGTATGTATAGTCTAAACACAGTCAGTGGATGTAGTTTTGCTTGTTTGCAGATGAAGCGGGTGCAGACGTGGTGTGTGTGTGTTTGGGGGTGGGCTTGCTGTTCCTTTTTTAAACGTTCCTCCCGTAACATTCGACTTTTCTTTGACTTCAGCTTCTAAATTTACAGCCCAGTTTAGGGTCTTGTCCACATGCAAATCAAGTATGGTCAGCAAAAAGGGACTATCGACCATCTACAGTCTGTTATTTGGACTTTTGGGGCTAGGTGAACCTATTCTCTCTTAAACGGGGCTGGAATTCCTTCCCTTCACATTAGTTTACAATCGGTAGACATCACGGCATACTTCTCCGCTTGCGAGAGAGTTTTGGCAAGAGAAATTCTTAATACAGTTGTAGTCAAGCTATTGTCTTGACTGCAATTGGACTGAACATGATGCTCCTGAGCTTTTAAACCAGTGAATGTATGTTTCTGGTCATTTTAGTAATTGCTTGGTTGTTTGTGAGTTGTCCTCGTCAAAGATTTAACATTAATAATAATAACTTTACTATGTTTGCTTTTATGACCATCCATTATGTTTTCGTGTATGCTACTTTTTGCAAATCCAACTCCAGTTTACATACTCCACACTTTGTATAGAAAACAGTGGCCCGTGATTGGCCAGACCACTAAACTCAAATGGAGAAAAACTGTATTTGTCCAACCTTTAGTTAGGCCTTACTGTAGCTATATTCACTTTCTCCTTTTTGGACCTCATACCTTGTATGCACAGATGTTGGCACGGTGACAGTGAAATTAGAGTTAGGAATGAAGGGGGTTTTCATGCATACAACTCTGAGCCTTTTCACTTCAGTGTTAGGTCTCAGTGGTAGTATTTCCAGGGAACCTCAGAGGAATGTTCTCATACCAGCCCCTCTTACTACAGCAACAAACCATTGAGGAGTGGTCGTGTGATGGAAAATAGACGTCTTGGCTTAAGAAATAAAGAAAAAGTCAACAATTTTGCTGATTTTGAAGCTAGAGGAGCTCATTATGAAGGCTAACTAATGAGTCCTAATCCCAAAAACTACAGAAGTGGCCCGACTAGGAGTAAATTGTCTTGGGGCCGTACCGATGTAGTTCTTCTGTTCTTCAAATCTTCCACTGTAAACCTGATGTAAACTTTGTGATGCTCAAACAGCCGTTAAATAAACAAATGCTCTCATTTTAGATTTTGACCCTTTAAGGCTACCGTAGTTTGTGGAGTTCAGATCGAAATAGAAGTGGAAAGGACAATTGTTCGAATATTTAGTGCTTCATATGAGCCAGAGAATTTTTGAAATGATAAAAGTCTGTTTATATATGATCTTATTTGATTAAAAATGTCCTTAAAATGGAAGGAAATTTATTTATTGTGTATTTTGCATCACCAAGATTTAAATTTGTCATAATGAATAATCAATGACCTATCGTTGGGAACTATTTTGTAGCAGGCTGTAAAGCACTTAATTTCAAAGCCTCTATTGTTGCAAGCATTCATCAAAATCTAGGGATACAATCTTTGTCTTAACCTGCGTGGTGCGTTCTGGGAGTATCGGGAGATTTCGGGACTGACTGGTTTGAAGACCGGATATGACCTCCCCAACTCTCCCCTATAGTCTACTATTGCAACCCTTTAAAAATGTCAAACTATTTTGCCTTATAACAGGTATCACTAACAACATATGGCATATTTGAGATGGTTATTTACATCCACAGTCGTGTCGTTGCCTTGCGTCAGCCTCAGTTTACACTCAAACCCTTGATTTTTTTTTTTCCAAATGTTGTGTCAGCTAATGCTAATTGAGAATGCTACTATTGGTCCTGGAAATATGTTTTGAAAGGGGGAGGGAACAGTTGGGTTTTTTGAGAGTGTGTGTGTTTTGCAGTGGGTCATGTGTAACATTCCTGAGAGTTTTTGGTATTCCGGCATTGTATACACCAGTCTCACTTAAGTAGATGCAAAACAAGCGATGTAAAAAAAAACACTTAAGTCACACACGCACATGTCCTAGTATTGGATTTTGAACAGTGCTTTTCAGTTTAAAAAGTCTGAAAACATTGAGTAGAACCTTTTTTAGCTTCACCCATCACGTCTGTATACCCATTTTTATGCAGTTCTCAATACTGTACGGTGTTGTCTAGTTCATTGAAGTGTGAGGGGACATTATGGGGTTTTGCTTTTGAATGTGATTCAAATAAAACAATGCTTATTCTTCTTATTTTGTATTTCTGTGTGTTTCGGGTGTCGTCCCAGTCATTTGCACATTGATTATAATTTTTTCTTGCTGGTAAAGGCTGGGTGTTGGTTCTTCAAATACACCGTCTGCCAGACTCTGTTGTCTGTTTGTTTTGCTGTCTCCCTGCTGAGTATGATCATGTTTTTCTGTACATATTATAAATATACTATATATAATAAAACAATGAAATGGCCATCTTGACATCTAGTGTGGTATTATTTGTGGGCACTGTAATTCTACTTTATATACTGTATATTGTATAATACACGTATCTTGCCTACATACAATTCACTTGATTTCAAGCAGAAGAAGGTTAGGGTGGCATTACAGTATATACACCTGTGTCCTATAGGGGGAGCCATTGGCAAGTGACATCCAATTGTGTGTTTTTTTTTAGTTTTTTTTTTACCACGGTCAAATTTATTGAAACCAAAAAAAGCAGATGAAATAATTTCGGGGCAATTTTAGTTTTTTTTAGCAGTAGCCAATCACACACAGTCTTTTTTAACAAGCTTCTTATTCCTTATCCAGCAAATTTTAGTTCACTGTCATTTACTTTTGATCAGGAAAAATTGAATAGCATTGAAATATAGACCTTAAATATTCATAGGCAAATCTGTGTTACGTTTTAATGTAAATAGCATTCTCCACTGGCTCTGTCCATCCATTTAGGACACACTGATGGTAGTTGTGATGCTGAGTAGGTGATGTGGGACTGTCCCGGTGCCTCCTCCTGCTGCTGAGACATGGGATGCTCATGACCTTGAGTTATTTTTAGCAAAATGGGGGCGCAGCACACTGGGAGCACCGCTTACAGGCACCAACACTGCACCTACATTTCAACTGCTGAGCTAAACATATCTGTGTGCTTAGGCCTGCTTGTACCAAATACCACTGTTATGTCTGTGCATCTATATCAGTGGTTCTCAAACGTTTTTTCAGGGGACCCATATTTTGTTTGGCCAGAATAATAGCTACCCAACATTTCAGTTTGGTTCCAGACTATTGGGCTATTTTTTAGTTTTTTTAATTATTATTATTATTATTATTATTATTATTATTATTATTATTATTATTATTATTATTATTATTATTATTATTATTATTATTATTATTTTCTTGATGATTATGTTTTTGACATACCAAAAAAAAGGATTCTTGACCTAAACATTTTTTGGTGACTTTTGGGTGCCGGCCCAGTGTTTGAGAACCACAGATCTATATTATTCATAACCATATTCAATGACTTCAGTATAATGTATTTATACTAACTAGACTGATTGACTTTAAATCAGTATATATCAGTCTAAATGGATTTCTTTCCAATCAAAACCAATTCTCAATATCAGTAATCAGGTAGACAAGTCACCAGCATTGTCCGGTCAAAACAAAACAGCAAATGCTTTAACATAGTTGCAATGTGTAACGTGTTAAAAGATGGCTGACTTAACAGTTGTACAACGTGTCTGTGGCAAATATATATCCCAAAGCTTACTATTTAAATTGCTCATTATTTCTCACCTCGAGCGCCTTTTTTAAATACAGAACACTAATGAAGAAGACAATCTCTTAGCAGGATTAATAATTCACAGCCTCCTCTCATAAGACTGTGTGACAGGAATACATCTATCAATTGCGTGTTACCGGTTATACTCCCCTCTTCTGGGGCATGTAGAACAGACGTGTGTTGTAAAACGTGTTGGGCTTGTTTATAGAGGTTAGTAAAAGTGAACTATTTGTTGAACTTGCATGTTTGAAGTAAGACCCAAGACCGGTTCATTTCAACACGTTTATTTACATTCTCTCCATACTCGTCATATCTTGTGTGAAGCCTTGGCGTCTACTATTGCATGTCACAGTCAGTCAGTTTTTTCGTTCCAGTTCAGTCCTGCTGGTCTGGTCCTGTGAGCTCTTGAGCCCCACCCTCCCCAATGGGCCCCTTCTTCAGTCGACGGGGCCCTGGAAGATGAGTTTGACGTGGCCCTGCTCCCCGGTCAGCCACGTCCCACAAAAGGGGCAGGCAGCGTGGAAGGCGTGGGTACCGTGGGGCAGGGGTATCTGGCTCCATCCCACAACAGTCTTTTCGGAGCACACGTGACCACAGGGGCAAAAGGCGTGTGTGGGGGGTCCCGCGTCCAGATACAGCCCGCCTTCACACCCCAGCCACAGCGGGACATATGGGCCAACTCTCCTGCACATGGGACACTCTCTCTCCCCTGTACTGGGCGGAGCGGTACCCCCAGGACCGGCCGGGCCCTTTTCCTTGCGGTACCCCCAGTTGTGGTACCCATGTACGTGGCCGCAGTTCATGTAGACCCAGGGCTGCTTCTTGTCCACGATCTCGCGCTGGGCCAGGCTGGGGAAGGCCAGGGTGTTGAAGCCCACTGGACACTGTGGGCGGGCGGCGTTGAGCTCTTGCCGGAGGGACTCCAGCTGTTTGAGGGTGGGGGTGTGGCGCAGTCCAGCCGGGGTCCTCCACAGCAAGGTGGCCCCACACAGGTCGATCAGAGAGCCATCCTGCAGAGTGTTGGACTCATTCTCAACCTGGATAACAGAGCAATCAACAGTTAATATACTAGACACATCTTACTTAGCTGTTAGTCATAGAGTCACATATTTGACTTCATATGAAATTACAGAATGTTCTAAAATGTATAAATCTTTTGTGGCGTGTTTATATATGTTCATCTTATACATGAATAACATAGACTCTGCTTAGCTTAATCTAGCTTGCTAGCCTGTATCCAAGTATGTTTGTGCAAAATCCATTTATATCTGAAATTAAGGATTACTTTTGACTTTTTTTCTTCTTTTTACATTTTTTTTTTTTTTTAATTGTGCAAGGACCTGTTTTTAACAACCACACGAGGGCGCTGTCCAACAAAAAGCCCAACTCACCATCAGCAACGCTAACACTATTATTAGGATACATATTTGAGCTTTTTATGTCTTTATATACAGAGAAGCATCAACTGGGCAGCAAGCCCAGAAGGTTTTTTTCACAAGTACAGCATGAATATTATGTAAACACAAACTTATGAATGCCTTCCATCCTTACTTTTCTTACCAGTTTGCCCCTCTGCTGGGCCGAGCGGGTTTCCCTCAGGGCAAAGACGTTCCCACACACTGATATCTCCCTCCAGACACCTGGGGACGGCTCGGACACAAACTCCCCCGCCGGGTGCATCACCAGAACCCCATTGGTGGTCAGGCCATCCATCAGCCCGTCGGACGTCCTCCACTTGGCCGCGCGCTCCTGGGAAACACAAGAACAGGTTAGGAGAGGGGTGGAGAGGGGGGCAGAGGGGTGGTGCTGGTGGCTGCCGACAGAAAGAGCAAACGTGGCTTTTCTCTGGCTCTATATTTAGCCCAGTGCAGGATGACTACAGGACTAATGCACACTGATGCTGCACTGTGCACAGCTACTTATAGGAACACAGTGTGGATTATCAGCACAAATGAGCTGTCAACAGAGTGGGGGAAATAAAAACACATACAGCACAAGACATATGGTATGCAGTGGTAGAAATGTCTGCAATGTCTACAAACAATAGTTGAAAAAGTGTGCTTTTTTGTATTTGAGAAAATCTGTTAAATCCCCTAATAACATGGACCTTAGGATCTATATTTAAGCTTTATTTATTACAGTGGCTGAAAAATGTAAATTCAAATATTCAGTTGTCTGTAACGATCCAAGCCAATTCCAAGTTATAGAAAAAATCAGCATACATACACATAATATTTATTATTATTGGAAATGAGTAGTCTTGTTTAACACATATAGGTAACATTCATTTAAATGCACTTCAATGTGATATGTGATGAGGTCATGGTTTGGGCTAATTGTAATCATTTATTGTGAGTATGTCAAAGACACTGTGACTGTCCTTGAGTGTTGAAGCTAATGTCTGTTATGTAACTTATGTACTTAGGCATGTGTGTAGTGTGTGTGTCTGACATGATCTCTGTGACTGCTGGCCTGGTTTAAGGCTGTTCTGGTGAATCTTGTATGGGATGAAGTCATGTTGCCATGAGCCAGGGCTATTCTTGCTTCACATGGCTCTGTGCACCTGCACGTCACGTTTTAGTCCGCCCCGTCCCGCCTCTGTATGTGTGTGTGTGTGTGTAATGTCCACTGATGAAGGTTAAACGCATATGCTATCATAATGTACTTATCCAGACTCTACCACTCAGAGTAATTATCTGTGGTGAGCCAACATGTGCAGCTTATATACAGTCCTATGTACTAATTCATGGTCAATTATATATGAAAAGCTCTGTGTGCCTCTGCAGCATCACATTTGTATTAAAAGCACACAAAACATTCTAATGCTAGCATATGCAGTATTTGGCAGAAATGCATGAAGAATATCCATGTAATGTAGTGCCATGGTGCCAAGATAGTAATCATAATAATGATAATAATGCACTGGTTTTATATAGCGCTTTTCTCAACACTCAAAGACACTTTACAATTACATTATTCATTCACTCCTCAGTCACACTCAGTATAGCCACAGCTGCCCTGGGGCACACTGACAGAGGCATGGCTGCCAGTCTGCGCCTATGGCCTACAGGGCCCCTCTGACCACCACCAAACACCAATCACACAACCACATTCATTCATGTGGATAAGTGTCTTGCCCAGGGACACAACGGCAGTATGTGCTCGGGCGGGGATTCAAACCGGCGACTATGTATAATACAATATAGACTGACTTTGTAATTATGGGTAAGGGTTCATAACTACATAGAAGTTATATAGAAATTATTTTATTACTTATTTATTACAACTGTACACACATATCCAACTGTCACATGTTGTGATGTGCGTTGATTTGACAGTCAATACACCCTAAATTAAGACTAGATTCATTTAGGGATTTTCTAACCCAAACTTTAGGGTATTGTGGGATAGACTTTCAAGACATACTTCTAAATTCTAGCTTCCCATACATTTTAATAACGAACCACACAAGTAGAAGAAATGCTGATGATTGCAGTGATTTGGCAGTGCTCAAATGTTCTCACACACACAAGCCAGGTTACAAGCTCTGTCAGATATGATGTCACCCGTGGGCGTCCCTGCTGTCCCTGCACGTGTTTCCATGGCGACCAGGGTCACCACACTCACCCCGAGGAAGATGTTCTTGGAGGAGTCGAAGCCCGCGGCGTAGATGCGGGCCGTGTAGGGGGCGCTGCGCTCACACATGATCCTGCAGGCGTACCGCGAGATGGTGCTCTGTGCCGACTGGCCGCCGTTACCGCCCTCCACGGAGGCCCCGCCCCCTCCTCCTCCCTGGCCACTCCCACTGCCCGCCGTGTCTGTCACCACGAAGTCGATCATGCTCTCGGTGGACCGGCCAATCTGTGGGAGAGGCAGATAAGAACAATATATTGAATGACAAGCATATTTCATAAGCCTAAATTATCAATGACTCTTATTTAATTATAGAAGCATTGAGCACATCACTATTGGGTTATGACCTTATCTATTACCTTCAAATAGACCCACACTACCGGTAATAGAGCATTCACTGTAGACACAAAAACAGCAGCAGTGTTTGTCAGTCATTTTAATACGAGCACGCTTATTCACATACTGAATTATTAAACCTTATTGTAAGTGGCAGAGTAAATATTCCACTAGATCAATGCTATACTCTGTAATTACCTTTAGCAGACTGAGCATCAGCGATTGTGGTATTTCTGCATAGCACTGAAATTATATCAAGTCATATATGTGCTGATGCACTTTTTCGGCTCTAGTAAAATGAATTCTATCTCGAGTAGATTTCAGTTTAGGTGTCTTTGATGGACAATCAAAATGTAATAATCAGAACTGTGGTCATCCAGTCACCTATAGTGTTTTGCGTGTGTATTCCGAAAAGCACATTGTACAGTCTGCAACATACTTCCGGTACATAATAACAGACAGCATGTAATTAATTGATTAATAAAAATAATAATAATGCATTAGTTTTATATAGCGCTTTTCTCAACACTCAAAGATGCTTTACATTACATTATTCATTCACTCCACAGTCACACCCGGTGGTGGTAAGCTACTTGTGTAGCCACAGCTGCCCTGGGG
>JAVQKC010057119.1:0-10044 GCA_036025475.1 Philypnodon macrostomus
ATTACAGTTTGTTACACAGTGTATTACATTGTACTTAATGAGGTAGATACAATGTAGTTGTTACAGTTTGTTACACAGTGTATTACATTGTACTTAATGAGGTAGATACAATGTAGTTGTTACAGTTTGTTACACAGTGTATTACATTGTTCTTAATGAGGTAGATACAATATAGTTAGGGGCTATGTCAAATAAAGCATTGCCTACAATTTTACAGAAGAATGGAAAATAATGCAATTCTAATGGCCTGTGTGTGAAACATGGAATGAGATATTTACAATTATCCACTTTTAAATGCAATTTAGTTTGGTTTATTATTTATTTATTTGGGGGCTATGTAGAAATACATTCATCTCTCAAAAGAAAAAATGCTTTGGACCAGATTTAGCTAATACTTTCCTTCTGCAGTCCTTGGGCAAGTGTTCACAACATTAGCTAATCTTTAAAGACAATACTCATTACTCGTTACTGTTCCGTATTTAACACCAAAGGCGTTTCCTAAAGAAGACTATTTAGCCTAAATGACTGAACACACTGTTACATAGTGGATTATTGTATTGACATTGATGCATTAAGATGAAGTTTGTCGATCTACTTTATATAATCCTCTTTCTGACTCTGAGGTTATCCTGTTCAGTGACTTCTCTGACCTTCCACATATTCCACTATACTAGCATTAAACAGCACTCACCTTGTATAGTGTAAGTGTAATCAGCATACAGTTAATCACAGCTCATTCAGGTGCTGTCACACACTGCTCCAAGGGTGACTGAATGTACAGTACAGATGTCATAAAGAGGAGACAGATTTCATTTAGATTAAACATTTTTAAATGGGGGATTTAGAAATGCTTTACATAGTTTCACCGGCTTCATCAGTGACTGTTTTTCCATTTAGTGCAATATTTTATGTTTTGAAATATTCTCAATGAAAAGCACTGTATTGACCCTTTTAGTGTTTGTAAACAGCGCTTCTAAATGAATAATGTTGCAATAAAAGTGGCTCTGAATATAACATTGCAAAATATACATTGAACATTGAAGAAGGCAATTGACAGCACTGACTTCCATATAATGAATATCAGAGCCTGTTTAAAATGTAGCAATGTATTTTATTTCTTATTTTAGATTTAATTGTTTGTGTTCTATCTGTACAGCGCATAGTATTTCTTTTACCACAGCTACTGTATTTATTACCATACATTGCCAGTTTTTGATTTGAATTGAGCATATGTAAGCATTGTAACCACATTTGTATTATTAACACACAAAGTTAAAAACCAATATATTAAGATGCACAGGGTTTCCCGGATCCACCAATAAAGCCATTTAGTCTTTGTTTGCAGATAAATTGCCCAGTTTACAGTCACTATATAAAGCATCTTAGGTTATTTTTCACAATTTTCCATTAAAAAGCTGAGTGTTACTTTGGACTCCCTGATGTGCAGAGACAAACTTAACCACTTCTCAAACTGTTGGCCTGTAATTTGGTTTGAAATCACCAAGGTCTTTTGAGAACATTGAAATAAAAACATTGAACTCCTTGATACATACTTGAAATAAACACGTTATTCAGACATTTTGTCAACAGTTCCTGTGCTCATGTCACACCAGGTTCACATCCTTGTCTCGTGCTGTGAAAATGCAAAATATGTTTAAACTTCCCATACCATTGTTCTTTTGTATGTCCTCATCTCAATACATGTCCGCTTCAGTTTCAATAATTTAGTGACTGTTTTAACTGGCTTAACTTAAATCATTCTGTTCTGCCCAGGACATAGCCTATATGTTTTGTACAATTTTCCAGTCACTGTATTTTTAGACAAACTGAATCCAGTTAATAAACTCAAACCAACATTTTCAGATCGGGGATCGTCGTTCTGGTAGATGTAGAGATGCTTGAGGAATGTTCGTAAGTTTCATTTCATCTCATTATAAATGTGCCCTTGTTTTGTCATACCATTTGTCCAGTCATTGTCTTCATATTTTGAAAAGTCATGAAATGCATGTTCTGTGCCCACAATAGATTTTTAACATGAGCTACACTTGGATGGACACCAGGGGGCTCCCAAACTCATACACATAAGGTGGACATTGTTAGCACCAGATGCAGCTAATGCTAAGGAAGCAATGCCTTACATTTGATTTGTTTTTTAAATGTATTTATTTATTTATTTTATGTAGCCAACACACATTGTATTTATATTGTTTGCAGTTTGCTGTGTTTAGGTAAAAAAAATAAAAAATAAGTTTGAACTACTGACAAATACTATATATCTTCCCTGGCGCCTGTATGCATTATGTCTGCGGATAACAATGCTGTGATCTTGCTGGTATTGATATTGTGGTGAACTCTAAAGCTGAAGGAAACTGTAGCATAAACACAGTGCACATAATGATTTTAATAAAGCCCTTAGTTGAACTGTAGCTTAGAGTAAGAAAAGTGTGTTTGATTGTTCAGTTGAATGTTTATAATTCCAGGAAAAAACAACTCAAGTGTGACTTTGCCAAATCCTGTTGATTTATTTATTCAGTAAACCACTTATTAACCTCTAGGTGGTTCAGATAGCCTACTGCTCTGCACTCTAATACACTGCACTTGGGTTTGAGCCAGTCTTCAGACAAATGAAGCTCCCCGCGACCCTGCACTAGTTTATATTTTGCTCTGTCTGGTTGTGTGCAGGACTCCGGGAGGTGTCCAGAGGAGCTGCTGAACCCGGCTGAATACATTAACTACCAGCCTGTCTGCAACATGGAGCCCTACCCCGAGTCCCAGCCCGCTCAGCCTTACCCTCCTGTCACCTTCCTGCCTCAGCACCCATACACTCAAGAACCAGCCAACGAGCCAATGTACTCCAACACCAGCTACCCTGCCCCCGGACCAAACCAAGCTCCGTACAAGTTCCCCAAGGAGCAGTCTGTGTGACCTGCTGCGGATGCACCCCGACTCACTATGTGCACTATAGCCATTTGTAAACCTCTGTATTGTACACTGCCTGTTCCACTCACTTGTGATGTTAGCATATAGGAACATTGACCTCACCTCACCACAGACCGCAGGCTCTCATCCAACCTCTTCACCCATGCTTTTCTTGCCAACCGTCAAAACCATGTACAGAATATTATTCCACTTTATCATTTTTTAAATTTTTTTTAAATTATTTTTCTTTATACATTCCCTCCAGTAATAGTGAGATTATGTAGCATATAGTGTTCATTTGTTTGCTATGAGTTTGTCTGTATTATCATATGCTTGCTTCTTCGAAAGTACTGTATGTGTGGTATAGGTGGGGGGGGGGGGGTAATGTAAAAATGATTATCATGACATGGACTACCCCTTTAATGACAAGGCTTGTAAGATAAAGATGTGAATTGGCAGTCTCTCTAATGAATCCTTAATTACGTTTCATAATGGCTTTGCTGTTATGGAGTTAGTGCATATTATACATTATTAGAAGTGAATGTTATTCTCATTAGCCACAAAAACAACAACAAAGGGCTTAAGATCCAATACAATCTGAAGTAAAACTCAACTTCACTCATGACTCTGACCACACATCCCCGTTTATGTAATCGATCATTGCTGTGTTTTCCATATCGATGTATGTGTATGTAAAAACCTACTGCATTTGCTTTCTCCATTGTAAACCCCACTTTCTTTTGTGATGCCAGTAGAAATTGCAGGTGAAAAAAGTGAAGACAATCACACAACTTGGGCTGTCCTGAGAAACAGTCATATGTAGTTAAACACAGACATAAAGGCATAGTATGCAGGATTTACTCAAACGATCCACACTTAAAGGCAACTGTGTTAACCTGGAGGATTTCTAAAACACACATGAAACATGCACTTTCATTGATTCGCATTCTTGTTTACATGTAAAGGAATGTGTTGTGTGTATCACCCAAAAAAAATCACACCAGAAGACGACAACATCAATCACATTCATTCAGTAGGGGGAATTTAGAGTCACATATTCTCCTAATACATGAACGTTAATGGGCGAGAATGCCCAATACTCAAGCCAAGAGATGACAGTCAGTCTGAAAATCAAACCCACAACCTCTTTGCAAGAGCACTAACCGTGAATCAGTTCATTGAAACAAACTACAATTTACAAACTGTATCTATTTACACATCCCTGTGAAAATCTTACATAGTGTGCCTTTAAAGTCATCAAGGACGCCCACCTGTTTAACATATTTAACTATTTTTTCAATACAGTTTGTACGTATATAGTATTTAGATTTAGTCTGAACACTGAAGAGAATAGCTTGCTACTGTATTTTTTTAGAGAATGCTGAATATGTACTATAGCACTCATTTCCAAAGTTACACTTACCGTGACTGTTATTTTGAGACCGTGCATAAGCTAATGTGGTTGACTGGCCAATTCTGGGATACCGTCTCCTACACAAAAAGCCCTCTAGACACACAACAAATTTACATACTGATAGTTCACATTTTTTGCCATGTCAGATGTATGTTTGGGGGAAAAAATTACATATTTTGTGTTTGTGCTGAATAATAAACGTAAAAAAAAACAGTTTGGAGGTTGTTGAAGGTAATTGTGTGTTTACTCTTACCGTGTGCTAGAGTAAAAATTGTGAGAGTCTTCCTGTGATCACTATGTTGTCATGCGATGGCTGGATTTTGTGTGCTAGCATTTAGTTTTAACCAGTGCATTCTGGTTTCGAAGGACTTTGTTATTGTAGTACCTGCTGTGAAAAAATACACTGAATAACACTGAACTTTGTACTTTTGTGACACGACAAGACAGCCTCTCGTATTTTTTTTTATTAGCCCATGTGTACGTGCTATGACTCGGAGCTAAAATGCTAACATGGCAACTGCACAACTTACAAAACCTTCCTTCATGTTTCCTGATATCACCTTGATTTTTTGACTGTCCTGATTGTAACTGCCATGTTTGTTTTCACCTTTGACCTTTGTTTTTTGTATTGCTTTTTTTTTACATGTACCATATTTAGGCCTGAAGCACATTTTGTTTTGACATGTTTTGTGCATTTGTGGAAGGATACAACTTTAGGATTAGGATTCCTGTCAATGTCAACGCTGGAACTATGAACTTTTTATTTCTTATTTTGAGTTTAATGTAAATATTAACAGTGTATCTGATGTGTGCAAAATACAAGTATTGCAGTTTAACATTAAACTTCACAAATGAGCCGCTCTCATGTGGTTATTACATCCACAACACTCTGTATAAGCTTCACATTGGCATGGAACAATGTTTGAACCTGAAGAGTGATCACTGTTCAATTTTGAGCAGTAGTGTAGGCCATAGTTATCTTTCAAAAATGTAACGACAAAAAATAATACCAGTAGTCATAATATGTAATTACTGTTCAGGCAATTGTGAAGCCAAATTCTACCAACAAAGTCTAAACAGTATGAGTTTTATTTTTAATCTACTATATAGTTTTGTCAATAATTGAATAGTGTAAATAATTATTTTCTTTAACAAAAATGTGAACCATAATTGGATGATGTTCAGTTAAATTTTTGATGAATACTATATGTCTCCCTCTACTGGTACAAGTTGATATGAACACATAAAATTGACCCATTTGACAATAAAAGTTTGATTAAAAAACCTCCATATTACACTAGGCAACTGTGGTGCCTTTATTAGTTAGGTAAAATTAAAAATGCAACCTGTTGAGATAAATTGCATGTTTTTACAATGGACGTAACCCAATAAAAAAACAGCCCATTAATCCCACTAATGTTTGGCAGGGCAGTGCTGTGAGCTGTACCCAGGTGTTAGGAGCCACAGCCAGAAAACCAGCAGCATCATTGGCAAAGAGCACGTTGCCTGCAGCGAGCTCACAGGGCCTGTGCTGGACAAAGTCAAACTGCACCTATACAGACCTGACAAGCCCTTATAAATATTCATCAATAAGATACACATCAGCATTAGAACAAACCAATTTAAAAGGGGGTCCTTGAAGGTATGAAATCTCCACGATCAAACAGGGCTTCCATAATATAGTTATTTTGCTTTTTGATCTGACTCCATACAGGTGCTTGTTCTTTGCAGGACAAGACAATGGTAATCTATGGTAATCTATGGTAATCTATGGTAATCTATGGTAATATGGGATTTAGCAAATACAATAAAACTCTATGGCAACTAAAAACATATTTGCTCAAACTTTTGCAAAGCTTGTCACTTCATCAGGTTGTAAAAGTCAAAGCTTGACAAATCAAACAATGAAGTAAATGATGCAGCACATTTTAGTGCTGAGTTGAACAGATATCTAAGAAGTCAAGAGGTCAGTGCTGCATGATTCAGCCTACAGACTTCAAGGTTCACTATAATAACAACGTTACGTCATTCATTCATCTTGCCCACTGTACTTCCAAATGACTGCCCCCTTTTTCCAGCAACTAAGAACTTAAAGTGGGGTACCTATTTGACAATGACCTGTTTGTTGCGTGTCTTGGTGATGGGAGGAAGCTATAAAGAACCATCATGATGATACAGGCTCCTTTTATGAGATCATGAGTTGGCCCGAGAATTTAACCAATAACCTTCACCGTGCCATCCGCTGTGGACCTTGTTTGATTTTGAGATAAATGTCATTTCAAAAACAGAAGACAAATAGAGCCAGTTAAATATACATTTTTTCTTCATGGCTGCATGTTTACCCATTGATGTTTGTAGACAGAAATGGGGGGTTGTAGTTTGAGCTTTTTATCACTGCCCACACTGATGTAGAACACATTTTGGATCCAGTATAGTCTAAACTATATAATATCAGTTTTTTTTACAATATGGCACTCAGAATTCAAAACACATATTCAATAAAGCTTTGTAAAGGGGTTTCCATAGCTATACCGGCCCTCCGAGACCCATCACCAGAAGGATATTAGAGAAAGTGACAATGCATTTTGTAAATGTAGCCTGTGAGGATAACCAGGAAATGCTTACTGTTTTGTAGATGCATACACCATCCTCAACTCATTATATTCTTCTATAAGTTAGACAGAGCAATCGTCTCTGAACACTTGCCCTTTCAAAGAAGCCTATTCAATCCATCGGTTTTTCTCTCTGTGCGAGATGTAAATATGTAAATGTAAATAATGTATAAATGGGAACTGACTCTGAAACAGGGCAGTTCACGTCTGCGTAATGTTCATGCTTTCTCATCAGACGTCTTCCATGCTCTTTTAATATGGTCTTAAGTTTCATTTGGATGCATAGGAGAGTATAGGCAATGCACATAAACTTGACTGATTCGCTGCCTTGCACAAATGGATACAAATTCTGCGCGACACGTCTCAGCAGAGAGAGATGGGGCTCTTCTTCACGGTGGCCACAACCAATAAACATTATTTCTCTGGCTATATATCATGCAGATCCCTATAGAACAGCCTCTTGCCTTTCCTAATTGCATTTTGTTTGTGAGAGCTGCTCTGCCTGGTTGAATTCAGCTACATTCTAATGCTATTGTGACTGAGGTTCTGCAAGCTGATTCATAATAGTTATCTGTGAATTTAAATTATATGATGAGCTAATATGGCAATAGGGAATAATATATGTATTCAGTTAATTGAGTGACTTTGGATGAAATGCCTCTCACCGAACTCTCCCTCTTGTCCTCTATTACTATGTAAGTCAGGGAAAATCTGCTAACAAAAAAAAAATAGCTCTGGAAATACACAATACATACCATATACATTATTATTTGTGGACAATATGGTGACATGGTTTTGTAAACAGCTATTTATTCCATTATGCACATGCCATACAGTATTTGGAAAATGTTCTATAGCCTATAAGGAAGTTGGAGGCACAATTAATTAAAAATACACCTCCTGCTCATAGTTCTCTCAAAGTTCTTCCCACTTCTGCCTTGAATCCAAAAATGAGTCCCCCTTAAAAGGCTGTTATATTTCTAAACATTTCAAAATGGTATTGAGTAGACCATATTTCAATTCCTTCATCTTACGTCAAACCATTTTTGTAAGTGGCCTTGAAGTAAACTCCTCAATGCACTCCAGACTGTCACTCAGAGGCACAAACTAGACACTCCCATAAGTTCCCGATCATAGCTATCATCACTGGGGTTTTTGGTGACAGGGGTAGAGAGGAAAATTGCTTTTAACCAAAAAAAAGGAAAAAAGAAAAACCCAGAGAAACTAATTTAGACGAGATCAAAAGCATGAAAGAGCACTTCTGTGAAGAGATGATAAGCCTTTAAGGCCAGTAGCAGAGCCCCAAGACAGAGCAGCGGTCGAAGCCATGTGGACACATTCTCTTACTGCTGTGTCCATCATTGTGCAAGAGCCAAGCCAACGGGGAGGTTTTAACAGGAGCGCCAGACCAACTGATAAATGACACAGCAAAGGAGGTGAGGCAATGCAACAAAACATAATGATATATAATGTTCACCTTGTAGAAAATCGATTTTCTACGTCAAAATTTCAATTTCTCATTCACTGGTGAGCTGACTCTGTAGACGCGGCTGAGGGAAATGGGGCGTGACAAGGTTTGCTAATGCCCTCTCAAATCACCAACAAACACCATTATGCTCATTCATACGTTCAGGTAAGGAAGTGTCTTGCTCACAGACACAGTGTGAATCTGTTGGCGCGTGGATAGAACCACCAATCTTCCAATTACTGGGCAACCTGCTCTGCAATCTCAGCCAGTGCCACCCCAATAGAAATGGGGCATATGGAGGTTATCATTTTATAAACTGAAATCATTATGCACCTACAGTGTCTATAATGAAACTGTCTCCTCAGGCCGGTCTGTTCCTATGGCATTGCTCTTTTTTCTGAAGTCTGAAGTCCAATCTCAGGCGCTTTTTGTAAACTCCGCTGGAGATCTGGCTGCAGCTGACAATTACTGAAGACCTTTCATCACAGTTATGTTCCGATGGCTATATTTGAAGATGACATTAAAAAAGCTTTGAATATGCAAAAAATGTGAAAATATCATATTTAATAAGCAGCAGGGAAAAGGTATTAGAGGTTCAGAGCTGTATAAACCTGCCAACAATTAGTAGTCTTATTTTAAAATGCGTATGGAAATGTATTAGGAAGCACAAAAACAGTCAATTTGATTATGTTTTTTATTTATTTACATTTGAATTATTCCGTATTTTGGAGTGGCATTAACTAGTTGAGCAGTTCGTCAACTAAACAGGGTCAGTGGCACGTGGACGGTTTGATTCCGTCACCAGTTTATACTGTTTTTGTGTCATTGAGCAAGACATTTCACGCGTTAAATGTATGAAGTAACAGCAGTAATACACCTAATGTGAAGCCAATGATAAACTTACAAAATTTAAATGTTATATTGTTAGTGAATAAATGCACTGTGAATGGTGTCTCTCTGGTTTCTGCAAAAAATGTAACCTCAGCAACCATGTAAGATAGAAGCCACAGAGTTTGTTAAAATGTATAATTAATTCCCAAAGTGGACTATATATTTCAAATGTTATTATTTTACATTCACAGAGCTGGTGATAAATACAACAATAGTACAGCAGTTTATCACCCTTTAGGTGTCCCAGCTGTCACCCTGACAATAATGACAAATTCTCAACAATGGCTATTTTTCACGATCACTGAGAGCTACGATCACACAGAGGCTTGATGTTTCAATGATCTAAAACGGTGTGTTTTTAGGCTGCCTATAAAAGACAATATTTTTTACAGTACATACAATCACACTAAATATTCCATACGTTTGTCTTTATATACATGTTTTTAATAATTAGCTTTTGATCTGTGGCCTTTGGAAGTCCTGAAGTGTATTTTTGTCAACCATATCAAAAGAAAACACAATGTACTGTATGCATATGTAGGGTATATACGCTCGATGTTACGTTAGCTTAATGTTCAAATTAAAACAGATACGTAATAGATGGAGCACCATACAACATATATATATATATATATATACACTGTAGTAAAACAGTGAGTCTATATTTTGTTAATTTTTATGAGTTCTTTGAACATCACAGTGACTATTCTAGAAGTAAAGCAAAAATACTGATTAACAGA
>JAVQKC010057123.1:0-12660 GCA_036025475.1 Philypnodon macrostomus
TGCCCGGATCCCCCTCGTCATTATCCGAGTCTGTGTCGTTGCTGTTACCTGGCAGTTCAGTGATGATTCCTGCCTTCGTTACGGTGAAGCATAGTATGTATTACTCCGCGACGCTCCTGACTCCCGGAGCTTTGTAGTTTACCGAAGTCATACCAAAGCATTTTGACGGAGCGCCTTGAGCGCCGTGTGACACAAAATCGCTTGGAGGTCAGTAAGCACAACCAGAATTAATCCATACATAAGGTGCTCCAGATTATAAGGCGCACTGTTGGTTTTTGAGAAAATAGTGTGGAAAATACGGTACTGCTTAGTGCTTTTGGGAGCTACTTAAGTTAAGGTGATGAAAATACAGTGGAAATCAGTGGTTCTCAAACTGTGGTACATGTATCGTTAGTGATGTGGGCTCTAGCTATTGCTACTCAAGGATCTTTAGCAATTAAAGTTTGAATTGTATTCAGACCTCATGTAATCTTGGTTTAGTCATGTTTTAGTTCTGCTTTAGACCCTGTTTAGACCTAATTTAGGCTCATTTTAGTCAAATAAAATGGTACTTGGAGAGCCAAATATTTTCTAAGTTTGAGAACCACTGTTACAATTAAGTTGCATTGGTTGTCTATAACGTTCACAGTGATCAGTACTTAATATATGCCTAGTATTGAAAACTATATGCCCCATGTTGTGGCCAACTAAACAGAGTCAAACTCATAATGTAGCATTGGTTTACAAAATGTGGGATGTCCTGATAATGGTTTACTGAAGTTTTAAGTACTTTCAATTTAAATGTAGCTAATCACATACTGTATCTTTACCTGAGTCTAATCATTGACACAATGACAAACTGGTCAAGCAGCAGAAGACTATATTGTTTGGTTCTATAAACCCCTTACATGTGAGGACATTATCATGATGTGATCCTATATTTGCTGTCAGTTTGTGTGGTGCATTCAGTCATGTTGTGTTAGCTCTGTAAGCCCTGTGTGTGGAGTTAAAACAACTTTCCCATCAGCTTCAGCAGCAGCACAGAGCCAGGGTCAAAGACTCTGTGGAATCTGGAGCCAGGGTGACAAGGTGCACCGGCTGGCCATAAACACAAGATCACTAAATACACCGACTCTTTCCAGGTCTAATCAAATGCATGCTAGTTTATGCTTTCACCATATTGATTGGATTTCTAGTCATTTAAAGTTCTTTACAATCATGAATTCCCAGTTACACATTGTCACAGCTGTCCTGGGGCAGACTGATATAGACATGGCAGCTCTATGTGCCATTCTTACCACCAACAAACACCAATCACACCAACACATTCATATAAGGCAAGCTAATATAAGGCAAGCTAATAGTGGCAATATGAACGAGGTAGTAATTTAACTACCACCTTTTAAATTAGCAGGCAACACACTCTACTTCCTTAGCTACAGTTGATCAATTCTTTCTCTTTCATTGTGAGATCTAAGGAGCATGTATCCCTTATATCCAAGGCCCCTGTGGGTTTCTATGTCTGGGCACTGTATTATATGAACCATTGCGAGATAAATCTAATACCTTTGTGAAGGCCTACTTATAGTTTCTTATACATTTAACCAATGCTTCCTCCGAGCTTTTCTTTAATTGTTATGGCTTTACATAGATTTCCTCTTTACCAGCCCCAACAGTATAACACCAGCATGACGCCTGCATCCCACTCTCTTCCTCGCCGATCCACACCGGATTATTGGCAAAACCAGAGCAAACGTGTTGGTTTTCCTATTAAATAAATCAAAGGAGGTTGTGTCTTAAGGGGTTAGTGCTGAGCAAACATCATGGCGGTGAAATGGAGGAAGAGGAGAGATAGGAGACGAGCGGCAGAAAACCGCACTGATTATTTGAGAAAGTTTTGCAGATGGTGTAGGTGTTGTGTGCACAAACTGAGATGTTCGACTACAGCTCAGCATTCACTAAATCAAAAGACAGCAGGTGGTGGATGATTCAAGCTTGTTTTACTGCAGTGTGGACAAAGATTTTGCACACAGGGATTTGATCAAGTACCAAGAAAACTAAATGTGGGCCAAACAGAAATGTAACATAATGAAAGTTGGTGTTTTTTTCTGATATAGCAAAAACACCCAAGTATCCTGAAGGATAATCTCACCCACCAACCTAAATAAAAATGGCCAATTTTCCTTTTGCTTCTTGACATAGCATATACATTATTTTGTCTTGTAGTGATGGGGGTCTTCATCAGGGAACAATGTGATAAAGATTAATGTATCTGCTCATAAGAAAAAAGCTTATATAAAATATGCACATGGGTGATTTGCATAAATTATTATCATAATTAACTCCTAAGGAGGGGTTTTTGGATCCAGTCTCTTTGGAAATGGACTCACCATGGCAACTTTGGGAGGGGGAATCAAGAGAAACTGTCGCTATTAACTCATTGCTAATGTGCTGTTTCAAATCACTATGAATATATACAAAAATGTATGGCTATAATTGTACCACGGGCCATACATTGACAAGTCAACACAGCAACACAAGGAAGGGATCATTAAAAAAATGTGTTTATGTGCTTATCTTAGCACCTTCAAAATGCTACCATTATTATTTGCGTAGGACACAAACTATGGGCCATAATTGGACCACAGACCAGACATTGACATGCTGACATGCCTGTGGTAAAGCACTGTTAATATATGTGGTTATTTCATATAAACATGGACTACAATCACATTCCTTTTGATAATCTTTGGAAATTTGGAAACTCTATAACAGGGATGTCCAAAATATGGCCCGGGGGACAAATGCTGCCCTCAGAGTAAATTCTCAGGCTCACCTCTCAATTGGCCCAAATTGTCTTTTTACATGTGACTCTACACAATCCAACTAAAATAATGAATTCATTGTATAACAAGGTATCTTTCTGTGTGGTTATAATATAGAGGGACACTAAGAGAAACATGTGGTCAGAAAACTGATACAACTGAAGTGGACGTGGAAGTGGAAGTGACGTGACATTGGTCACCTCAGCGAGTGGCCCTTATTTTTTGACAATGTGGCCCTCAATGAAGAAAGTTTGGACACCCCTGCTCTAAAAGTACAGCATTGCTCCAGCTTGTGGGGAAATTTCAATGAGATTATGGACAAAAATCTTTATGTAAATTCAGACAATTGGATTCTCACACTCTCCATTCTGTGCGTGACACATTAGCACAAACACAAAGCAGCTTATTAAACTATTAGCCCCGGTCCGATCACTGACTGACATCTGAGGCGGCGCTGATAGAGTTCATTAAATAAAATCAGACAAAGTGGGACCTCCCAGCAGGGACATAGGTCAGAGGTTACGACCCCCGGGACACAGGGCGGGGGCACTGGGGGTACGGCCCTGTCAGTACAATTCACACAGGTTAGTTTGAAAAACACTGGAGATTGAGTTAGTTGTCCTGTTGGGCAAGTACGTTGAGAGACATTTTGTTATAGCTGCTATCCCTACTTCAAACTGCATTTTCGTGCTTGTTACCTAGATTAAATGACATTTTAGCTAAAGTTCTCGAGTAAGCTTGTTAACGATATCCATGCAATACTTCTGGAATCTCTTACCTATAGCTTGACTGTTTTCTTGACTTCATACGATCGTCTACCTGAAACTATGGTATCTACTCGTGTCATTTGTCTGCCTAAACTACACCCCTGTCAAAGTGCTACTGATGATAAACAGTGAATTGTGAGACACAAAAACTCACTGTAGTCTCATCTGGACTGTATTAACTCTGCTCTGACAGCTCTTTGATCAGCTCTGATCTCAGATGAGAGAGTGTTTGGGCGAGGGGTAAGGAAAAAGACGATCACGCTTCAGCAAAACAACCATGGAATGAAAAGATAATGTATGTTTGAATCAAGTAAACCAATGTTTTATTCCAATGTCATTTTCAATCTAGCAATCCAATCAAGCAATAGTTTACATGGGGATAAGCCTCAGCAGCCATATGATCTCAGGACTTTCCATGTAGGTTCTAGAGGGCACCTATTCATTTTCAAGTCAATACATTTTACATTTGCTTAGATGTTTCAGTTATGGACAAATACTACTGTTGTGGATTTGGCAAAGACCTGTCAATAGAGTATTTGTAGTGTACAGTGTGTTAGTTATAAAGGCATAAACAGTATCTCTATATATCCTTACAATGGGGTGTTTTGGAAAATCTTAAAACTGTCTGGGGAGTTATCTAATGTTAAGGGTTAGTTGAATAACACAAACAATACATAATCCGTGACCAAATTGCAGGATTAATTTAATAATGAGCAACACTGTACTTTAAGTGATCAACAGTTTGTGTCCAAGGTTTTTTTTACTTGGAATCGAAACCCAAAAGGGGTTTGTGGGGAGGCTGAATGGTGTGTGATAGATTTTAAACTACATTTGGCACAAAAATTGTCTCACAATGAAATGATCAAGGATAGAATCAGGGCCCGACAATGAGACCAATTGATAATGACTGGTTTCTAGACTATATTGAACATTCCTGCTATACAGTATATGAAGTTCCCTTTAACCAATTTATTTACACTTCCATATCAAGTCTGGATTAAGCACTGCCTTTATATTGCAGAGGAAATAATTTATACAAAAATATACAGAATTTGATGAAAAGAGTCTGAAGTAGATGCTTATAAGCCTCGGATGCTAAGTGGTGCTAACCCATTTTGAATTGTCAGTTGTGTGTATAAATATATATACATTTTTGGGAAACCTTCTAAATACTTACTCCCACCAACTTTCTATGCAAACTGTGAATTCTAGTAACCTTTTGATTAACTGTGACCAGTGGCAATCGATCTAAAATTGTCTTGTGGGGGTCATTTGGTTCATTCTCTGTTTGTCCATTTGTCTTTCCTATTGTCCAAACATGACACATGAGGTATGGTGTTTCTGGGGGAAGGGGACAGTCAGCAGCTGGGAAGAGACCACGCCTGTTAAATCCTCTCCACAAAACCCTCCCACCAGCTCCATCTGCTTCCCCCAAAGAGGCACCCCCCGACTGGGACACCCTCGGTACACCTCACCCTTCTTTTGATCCATGGAAAACGGAAACCTTACAACTGCTCATACTATATAAGATCCTTGGTAATCCAGAAACTGTGATGTTGGTACCAACCAAGGTACAGGTGTGTGATTTTTAATGTCTTATTTGAGGAAAGAGCTACAGTTACCCCAGGAATACCATTGGATTATTCATATGATAAAAAAATACCACAAAACCACTTCCAAATTATTCAATTATTAGATTTTGATATTAGAAATTTAGCATAGACAGATTGATTCTTGATTTGGAACACCATTAGTTCACGTTGCCCCTCCTTTGAGACTTTACAGCTGCTCTTACTTCATAAGATCCTTTACAAAACAATGGTGCCCTTGTGTTGACTGGAAGGGTGAATATGGCAGAGCGCTCAAAGTGATGACATGGCTTCTTCAACTTCTAACACTGCGTACTTCATCCACACTTCCTGCTGCAGCTCACGACTTGACCTTGATGCTGACAGACGAGTGGAGTCTATGGACTGTTTCTCATAATAACATGTCTGTGCTGTGAGAGTTGCCAGCTTCAATCGTATAGGCCCTCGGAAATTAGGGATGTTTTTGTTATACCTGAAAAATCCTTATCTAGCACTTCAAGAATTGACAGTTATAATGGCTTTCTCCTTGGAGCTAAATTATTTCAGGCTTCACAGTCAGTCACAGCTTGTTACTCACACCTTTGCACACTTGGTAAAAATCTATATTATGCAACTTATATAGATATCAACAGTGATAGTATTATATCAAGGCCACATGATTTTTGTCTATTTCAGCCAAAAGCAAGCGGTGAGTAGCATGCTTGGACCCAGTGCTGACTTTTTAACAAGTTAGTGATAACATTTGGTTTGCTCTTAATTAGTTATTCCAAAAACCTCAAAAACTCTTATATTAAAATATATATATATAAATATCCCACAGATCACTATTCTGCCTGAACATAAAGTATCTCTACATTGGAATGCTATGTAACTGAACCAGGCTGGTGGTTCATAGGCACAATGCAGACACAATGCAGTGATGTGAGAAGGCAAGGTGCAGTCAGTAGGGGCCTGAGGCTTATTCCTGGCCGCGGGCCTCCTGGCAGGTAAATCCGGCTTTGCCTCCAGAAACCCCCAGTTTGGAAAATTGAAGTCACATGACATGGATTTCATATGTATCTTCCCGATTTAGATGCTAACGTCGTCAGAAACAGACAGTCTCCTGCAAAATATATTTTGGGTATATATTGTTTTCTGGTCTTGAAAAGTAGTGTTGGAGATTTGATTTGGAACATAAAGGCTTCACTGTGAATGCATATTGTACTTCATGAAACGGTGTTCGGTTATCAATTCATATGTTGGTGGACGCTTTTAGCATTTACTTTTGGACAGAGCATTTCTCCCTGAACTGGGATATTGTCATTTTAAGTCCAGGTCTGGCCTTTTTACAAGCAAACTTTTTATGACGTGCTCGTACATCTGTGAAAAGACTGGCATGCTTGAATGATGCATGGAATCAACTGCAGTCTCTGGAAGCCGCTGACGAAGTTGATCCAAAATTTAGATTCTTGATGAATACAGTGTTCTTCCATCGGGAACTCAGAAAGATAGACAGAAAATCCAAGGCGGGTAAGGGGATAGTCAGCGAGCGGACCTTAGAGAGGCCTATACATTATTTATCAGTTCTTTCTTCTTCTCCTCCTCCTCTATCTACGCTCCCTCCTTATCCCTCAGCCGGTGACAATGTTCCCTGTTGTCTTCTGCATGTCTCGTGGTTAAATATTCACGTCATTGTCAAAACACTGTACCCCACATAGCACCACTGTACGGCTTGGAAATAGCATCAGTCAGTCACGCATAAGCATTTATACGTGTTTCAATGGTAAATTACCCACCCCCCTGACTCCCCCTGACTCCCCCAGTCACAACGGACTGATAAGTGAAGCTGTGCTGGAAGTTCACTTCAAGGCCTCATAGACAAAGTGGGTATGAGGCATGCTAGCTTATCTGCCACTGTTTTTGCAAAATATTTCTACTGCAGTTTTCACTATTACTCACCAATATTGTACAGTATTCCTAACCAGCATGAACTGTTTTGGCCAGTCCTCGTATAGGCTAGTAGTATAATTGCACATTCAAGAATAATGGAGACAGGGTGATTCGAGTGCATGTAATTTTCAGGTCAAATCCTGTGTTCCACAAATTAAGCATCTGTCCCACATTTTGATCTATGCTAGCACAAAATTGTATTTATCGTCAATGATTGATTAATTCATATTTTTCTCTCAATGTTCCTGAATCTTTATAGTTAATGTCAAATTAGAAATGACAATACTGTACATAAGAAATGCTGAATGTTTTTATTACAGTATCAAAAGATTGTCCCACTTTGCCCTCCTTTGTCCCAATTAAAAGCACTGTCCCACATTTGGTCCGTTATGATCTTGTTACCCTAAACATGACAATGATGTGTCAAACATTAGTGGCTACCCAATGCAGTCTTGACTATCATTTTATGCCACTAGATGGAGTGGTGAGCTAGTGATTGACAATAACGCATTTGCACTGACCAGTTTTCTTCCTGTTCTTTTCTGTGTTGTAGGTGGCTGTTGGGAAACCATGAAGACACACTCGCTTGAGACAGAGGATCTAAACGAATGGAAGAGCCCCAGTTCTCTTTATTTATTACCTTCACGGTGTGTGTGTGTGAGTGTGTGTGTGTGTGTGTGTGCGCCTGCGCGGTTGTTTGATCGTGCAAAAGTGTGTATGGGAATCGCAAAGGTGTGCATGAGCATTTTGGATGGTACCTTACCTTTTCATTTGCCTATTTTTGTTTACTTTTTATAAAGCTCCAGTAACTCCTATATCATTGTCACAACACGAAAAGGACTTTACTATTGGTACATATTGTGTTTTGTGTTTGTAACTAGCCTCCTATTTAAGAATGTATATTTGTATGATATACTCATCTAGATACTATATAATGGACAGTTTCAATAGCGCTTCATCTTCTTCCCACACTGCTCTTGCAACATACAACAGTTCACAAAACAAGCAGAAACTTCGAACAAAAACAATAATAATATAATAATACCGTATAACCGTATAATAATAATAATGAAACCGTTTTCCATTCCTTTATCACATCGGTTTTCCTTGGATCCAAAAAAGGTGTACTAATAGCAATGTAAGGCTTGTTCAGGTGGAGTAAGACATATCAAATGTGAGATCCATTGTCAACTATATAAATTATCTACGCTAAACTGGCTTCCCATCAATTGCACTAAAGAACACATGATGATTTTAATGGAGTTTCATTAATTTGCTATATACTTACATCAAAGTTTAAACAGACTTTTTTATTGCATTGATGTTTTAGACCGGGGTGGGCAAACTGCGGCCCGGGGGCCACATGCGGCCCTTTGGGCTTTTTAATCCGACCCGCCAAGTATTTTCTCTTTTTTTTAAAATGATGAAATATTGCCAATTGATCACTCACGTTGTTATAACCTGCAGTAACCAGTTAACTCAACATCGACATATATTTTCACTGAGGTCTGATCGAAGGCTGTATGTCTCATTTGTCAGAAATGGTTGCAGTTTACAAAGAATACAAAATCAGCCGGCCCATTTGGCACATTTTTAAACCTCATGTGGCCCTTGAGTCAAAAAGTTTGCCTGCCCCTGTTTTAGACTGTCAGAAACAGACGGTTGGTATGATTTGATGTTGAAAATTTGATTTGAAGTCCCTTGACATAATGTGTAGGCTATTAGTGTACTGTAGAAGTGGCTGAGTGTAACAAGTTGGAACTGGCTTTGTCTGATCCTGTAATGAGGCACAACATGAAGCTAACCAGCAATGGACAGCCATGTTGGATGTTAGATTGCCATTGACTGTATTTTGGTGATCCATACCTTGGTATTCTTATATGATGTGATAACTAACAAATGCAAATAAATTGACAAGGGACCTCAAATATTTCCACCTGAAAAGCCAGCCTATGGAGATGTTGATGGCGCACACATAGCCTAAACCCAATCAGACGCAATACTGACAGCAGCTGTAGACATGCATGTTGAGTGAATGAGTGAATTAAATACGGGCAATAGCTTAGCACCGGTGCTTCCTTCTATGTAAATGAACTAATGAACTAACAACTGTCAAAACAACATCATGGCAATAGGCTGTATGCTGGCTTTAGTCCCATCTGGCCCAGGACAATCTTAACTTTACCATTGACAAATCTGCAATAGTTTTACTGCAAATAGTTTTTGTTTAGTTGGTTGTATTGCATTGTGGCATGTGTGTATTCTGTAGACAGCAGAAATAGTGGACCAAGGGACTATATTACTTTAAGAACTTGTGATACTACATACGTTTTTAGTTAGGGCCTTGGCTAAGGCTGCTATCCACCAAGTTAGCTGTTATTTAGCTAGTAATGTAGCTAGTAGTTAGCAGTACTAATTGATAAACTACTAATGAAGTATACTGTATCAGAAGGCTTAGGTCTACCTACTGTACAGTTGTGAAATATGATGTCAATTTGCCTGTTTTATATTTCAAAATTTAAAAAACTAATAATTAATACGACTAATAACTGTGCTTCCTCATTGGCCCCAATCCCACAATCCGCCATTTCTACTGTCTGCATCATGTATGGGTGGGAAATACCCCCCTTGCTCTTAGCACACTCTATTTTCTTATATGTGTGCCCGTCAACATCCTTCAAACTTTTAAACTTTATTGACAAAGTACTTTATACTGTTTTTGAATAGTTTTTGTGTGATTATGGTGATCATTGTGAAGTACTATCAATACAATGGCTTCCTTCAGTTTTGAATGGACTGAAACAATAACGATACCAGTCCTGTTAAATGAAGAGACGAGGCTGCTCGATGGCCTATAATATCACATACACTTTACACAAATACACTTCCATATCCATACTATAGATGTCTTGCCTGCTTAGGATAAGGTCCCTGCACTTATCTGTCAGCTTCAGTAACAGTTGAACCCTGCAGCCCCTTCATCCCCCGTCCAGGTGGTGTGGCAAAAGAAAGAAAAAAAACTACCTTTTTAGCATTTAAAAGATGATAATACTATATATGGGATGATGGACTGTTGGGAATGTGGTTTGAATCACTCTAGAAATGGTGGACCAACAGACTGTGATGTGTTCAGTATGCAATGCTTTTCTATCCCACGTCAACATCGAGAGGCAAGACTAAGAAGTGAAATAAGTGACACAGAATGACTCTTCAGAATGAATTGGTGAATAATCAAACTTGGATATTTTACTGGCTCCAACATTCCCCTCACATATGCTTCCTCATTCAATCTATTGGTCCATTATTTCTTCCATGAGAAGTATTTTCTTCCTGTTTCTGGCAATAGACAAAAGTCATGCTGTGACTTAAACAAACAATATTACATTTGTACTGCAGAATTGATTCAGTTTGAATCCTTTTTAAGGTTTTATTTTCAATCTTCAAACCATCCTTCAAACCTCTAACTACCTTCCCTATAGGATGAGTATGATGTAATAGGATAGGGGACTAAATCTACCACATAATGCTACTAAATGTGCAAAAATGCCTAACCAAAGCGTATGTGCTTTAAATATTGTGAGCTGATACAAGCTTGCATGGATAAGATAAGCAATCAATATTTTGCACAAAATGCTGTAGATTTTTTTGTAAAGTTTATGGTCCCGACTGGTCCTTTGAGGCAAAAAATGAAATTTAGGCTAAATCGTCCCATTTTAAAAGCACTTTATGAGAATCATTTTGCCCTGTGTGGTCACATCTGGCCCTTATTAAACATTATATAAGATCACAGTATTTTGCCAGCCTAACTATGAGATAGACTATCTATGATGTCTACAGATTTTAAGTTTTGGGTTGAAAGGATGATAAAATGTTTTTTGCTCCTTGGTGTTATCTGTCAGTGTGCAACAGTAAAAACGGGGAGGAGAGGCAGCGTGACAGAGGAGGGTTAAAACCATCTAAATGTGTGAAGATTGCCCCAGTACTGTGAGGCTTTAAGGGATATCAGGCATTTTTTGCCGTTTAAGGGACCCTATTATGATAATTCAACTCTGTTGAGATTTCTACCATGTTCTGTTTCAGCTAATGAGTTTGTTTAAGTTTCTACATAGAAGAAGCCTCACCTTGCTCCTGCTTTCTATTGTTTTCATTGGCTGTAGTAATGAAACTGGCATAGCCAACAGGGGGGAAAGAGGGTCTTAAGGGACATGGACCTAATCTCTAAATACATACAAACATGTTTAATATTACTAGTCTAACTAAAATATGTGAAATGCTTATCTACAAATATAATTCATTAAATAAAAAAGGCATAATACGGCCCATTTAATAATTACGTTCAGTTCGTTTCTTTCACATACAGTTTCTTTCTCTTCTTAGCAGAGCTATACACTTGCCCCACAGTCTTATAAAACATGTATTTTTGTGTGGGCAGTCCCTGAAGGCCCTGTACTGCTGAAACTTGACTGTTATTCAGATTTGAGTCCAGTGAAGGAAAAAAACAGTTTTGGTGAAACTCCTCATCTAGCACTGTGACAGCAAAATGAAATAATATAAGAGAGATTCTATGAACGGTGGTGACGCTTCCATTGTTTGTATACAGGGTTACACTTGGTCCTAAATGCTAGCAAAAAGAGTCTTTATGAATATACAAACTTTTATTTTTCGTGGGTTTGCCGATGAAAGAAATGGTGATGGTTGGAAATATAAGGTTGTTGTATTGTCCAAGTTTGCAGCTTTATTTTCAACAAAGCTTCTCCCACATTTTCTTCAGTTTATTTTGTATGCTGCACTGATATAAAAAAAAGTAATTTTCACACGTGGTTTGGAAAAAATAAAACAGAAGTGTCGTCAGCCACTTCAAGTTAAACAATAGTATATACAGTAGAATAGCAGTTGCATTATTTGTTACAACATGTATGTAATGTTATTATGGAAGATGTAATGTCCTTCTGTAAATGTTGTTTATTGTTGTTTTACCTGAAATAAAATTTATGCTTCACATCTGTGTGGAAGAAAGTCATTATTAAAGGTCAAGGTCGTAGACCAGTAAGAACTGGTGTATGCCGCTTAAAACCCATAGTTGCTGGTCATAGTGATAGTGGTAATAGTTAAAAAAACAAAACAATTCCAGTGTCTTATTTGTCTCTTGTCAAAGTGAGTACCGTATGGCCCAAATGATTGTTTATAAAAAATATTAAAACCTATTGTTTAAACAAACTACCCACTTTTTTATTGCATTGATGTTTTAATCTGCAAGAAACCGAAGGACTATACAGTGTAATTATATCGGCGGTAATTATCCTAGCTGTGAACGCGAGAACTTAAAAATGAATTGCCGGATCAGTTTCAACATTTGCACCCAGGTACATACCATAAAGACGCCGAACTGTATCTTCTTCTTTGATGAATATTAATTAAGTAATTCATTAATTACGGGCCAAAACTGTGAACGCAATAACTCAAAAAGTCTTTGCTGGATCTTTTTCAGCTGTTGCACACAGGTACATATCATGAAGATGCAGAACTGGATTGAGTTTGGTACATCTTCAATTAATGACAATTAAGTAATTC